>PVJX010039549.1:0-15695 GCA_004027295.1 Dolichotis patagonum
AATGAATAGGTGGGCCAGTCACCTGACTTCCTGCTTCAGGTCCTGTTGGGTGAGTCCTATATTCTTCCTGGGCTGACAAGCCTAGTAGTATTCATGTAGGTAAACTTGTAATTCCTGCTAGTTTTTTATCTTTAGGTTATTCCAGGTCATCAAATCTCCCTGTCTATAGTGTTGTGTCATGTGAGTCCCTACTGTGTCCCTATTGTGTGCCTGTGTGTCTCAAAAGGCCTTTTGATTTTCTTCAAGTTGGGGGAGTCCTTCTCAGCACACTTTCCACTCTGCCTGATGTTTTCTGTGTGTAGGAAGGGGTCACCCTCACTCTTGTCAGACTTACCAAGGTCTTACAGTTAGTCAGAGGGAGCTTTACTACTGGCCCTATTTAGCCACTGTACACCTCTTTTAGGGGCATACTCACTGCACTGACTGGAGCCAGCTGAGATCTTCTGTTTTGGTGAGGCAGTCGCTTTATCTCCCTTCAAGCTAGCACAGATAATCCACTGTAGTCCAAGGTTCCTCTGGGAGCAGAGTTCCAAGTTTGCCCTGTGTGCTGGGATTCTGCAGGGACACTCGCGGTCAGGGCCCAGGGGTGGATTCTGGGCTTTGCTCACTGCTTGGAGTTCGCTGAGCATAGTCCAGTTAGGCCTGCTGGTCCCTCTCATATGTCTTCATTTTATACTTTCGGACTGGTTAAACTGTAATTACAGAGGACAGTTTAACTCTCCAGTTTTGAGAAAATATTTGTTCTCTGTTTCCTAAAGCAGCCACTCCATTCCTCTTTGGAAACCCTGAGGAGTCTTCTCTTTTCTCTCCTACCAGTCAAACAGAGAACTGTCTTTCTATTCCACACAGGCCCAGAATAAACTGGAAAAAAAATTTTAAAGGAGAGGATAGCACATGCCCAGCAGCCTGGCAGGCTTTGGCTTGGGTGGGATGCTTCTCTGAGATACTGATTGTTTCAAAAGTGGGATCTTCTTTTTTTCTGGATTGAGGAGGTGACAGCAGACACACACACACACAAAAAAAAACAGGGGGGTGCTCCGAAAGCTCGAGTGGGTCCTGCAAATTATTCTGAAGGCAAAGTCCCTGTACTTGCCCGGCCAAGGCCACTGTCAGCATGGCGCCGGGAGGAGGCCGGGAGGAGTGAAATTCTTAATGAAATATTTTGCATTCGTTTTTCTTACTGAATCTTTAAAATTTGTGTACATATTACACACTTTGAGCATTTTTATTCAGACTAGCAACATTTCAAATTCTCAAGCGCATCATTGATAATCTCCTTGTAATAGATGAATACTAAAGATGTTCTTATTAAGCCTTGATTAAACATGAGTTTGTTCTCATATGCTTCATCAAAATTCAGGAAAATACAGGACTTTTGCAGAAAAAATGGACTCAGTTATTCAAATAGTGCATTCTTGTATTCATCACCCTATAGAAGTTATATTCATAAACAGGACTTTCCATTCCCTTTAATGATTTGTTAAGTCCCAAAGCAGTGTATAGATAAGCAATAACTTGCATCTCAAAAGCCTGAGTAAACCCCTATGGAGAACAGATTTATTCACATCATCATAGGAAACACTGAGAGCACTGCTCTCCAGTATGTATTGGTACTTATCTTTTGTAGTAACACCTTCAAATCAATAGTTCTCTTCTATTTTTAATGTTCTTCTGCCATTAATCCATTCTTATGTCCATTTTTCTTGCTCAACTGAAATTTGTGCAGAGATCTGAATGTCTCCCTAGGGGTTTCATCCCCTGTATGAGTAGACTGTGCTTTATTTGGAGTGCAAATCATGTCTGGATTTAAAGATTAGCAGTACACTTCATTTTTAGACAAAAGTGAGATTCATTTTCAGGCTCACTGCATGAAAAAGAAAACGAGCTATATATACTTTTTTATCGTGGTTAAAAAAAAGTAACATTAAATCTGTCACCTTAACCATTGTTAAGTCTGCAATTCAGTAATGCTATCAATGTGCAACCCTACGTGTCTTTGTCTATTTTTTATGCATGTTAGAGAAACAAGTAACTCCTCATTTCATGTAGTCAGATCCATTTGCTGTCAAGCCTCAGAAATAGCTGATTTGGGAATTTGGGGTTAGGTCATAGGCCCATAAAGAAGTCTGTGTCCAAGGGAGGTAGACAAGCTGTCTTGTCATTATTATGAGGTTACAGGATGTGTTGTTATGTTTTCTACATTACTTCTTAGGTTTCATAACATTCTGTACAAGGGTCAGCATGGTCACTTGGGCCCCTACTATTTCTCATGTGACACTGGCAGCTTGCACACTTTTATAAACATAAGGCCCATTTGATAAAGACAAAGCCAGAGAACATACATCTAGTTTTAAAAGCTCAAATCATTCAGTGAAACCAAACATTAATACTGCCTGTTCTAAGGGACCTGATAAATGTTTCCTAGGCACTGCTGGGCAGAAATTTGCATCTTTTAGGCACTTATGTTAAACAGTGTTGGACTGTGACTCTTCTAAAAAGTGATATTTACTGCTAAAAAACTCACTGGCCAGCAAAATAATATTCTTATTTTTGACATGCTAGAGATCAAATAACAAAAACCATGTGAGGTTTAGGATGCAGCTGTCAACCTCAATTTTACAATCGCATGAAATTTTTTCTTTGCTTTCTAGAGGCACTTTATTTTTCTTCAACTTTATATTTTGAAACATTTTAAACCTAACAGAGAAGTTGCTGGACTAGTATGACAAGCTCCTGAATGCCTTGTATTTATACCTATTAAATCATTAACATTTTGCCACATACGCTTTTCCCGTATCACTAGAGATACACATTTTTAAATTGAGGTAACATTTACATAATGGAAAATTCACTATTTTCAATGAACAATTCAGTGGTACTTAGTACAGTCACAACATTGTATGTTCACAACCTCTATCTAGTTCCAAAACATTTTCATTAACCCAAAATAAAACCTGGTTTCAATTAAGCAATCAATCCCTATTTAAACTCCTCCTACTTCCAACAACCACCAATGTGCTTTTTGCATCCATGGATTTACTTACCTCTTCTGGGCACTTTATATAAATATAATCATACAATATATGACCTTTTGGGTCTAGTTTCTTAAATTGTTCTCAAGGTTCATCTATGATGTAGCATGTGCTATGCATTTACCAGAGACATGTTTAATTGCAGCGATAAACTGAATATGATGAACATTCCACTGCTTACATTCCCCTGCTTCCAGTCCCTCCCCCAAAGAGGATGGAGAAAATCTTGAGATCTTTTAAATTCTGTAGTTCCTTTTAAATCAAGCATGTCTTTGGCAAAAGAGTGAGTGTTTTCTTGGATAGTATTAATCTAGTGGCATCCAATAAGCTTATTTAATAGTTTTAAATGGGCATAAAGAAGAAAATACCCAAAGATAACCACACTGACTATCTATATCAGCTAGATATATCACTTTTACTCTCTTGTCTCCAGTTTCTCCGTCTACAGAATGACCAGACTGGATTTAGATTCAAACCTTAAGGGCCATTGTAATGAAAATTGTATGATTCAATTCTCCAGTCAGTCTATCTTAAGCTTTTCTGAAATCTATTATTCCAAAGAGCTACTTTACCTCTGAAGTTTATTAGAGCAAAATTGATATTGATGAAACAGTGGATGTGTGACCCTGGAGGTTACACACTAGTTTGGATAAGTTTACAATTCAATTGTTGCTAAAAGAGATAAGCATGTGACAACAGGGATAGTTATAACCAGAAGACAAATTTTGTAAGGTGAGATAAAATATTCAACATTGAATCACATAAATACCCTGTAGGTAAACTGGCAAAGTGCCAACAAGAAATATCAGGCTGCCCCTACTCTTCACGAGTCACTGCCTTCTTTGATTTGATCAATTGTCTGTAGGTCAAATGGCTACAGAATGCTTCTGGAAAACAAGTAGCATTTTAAGATTAAAGGATACCTAGTTGGTACACAAGACAGAACATTCTCTCTTATTTATTTGTAGTATTGCATTTGTTTTTATTTGTGCTAACATTTTATTACCATTTTTTCAAATATAACAAAATTGAAAGAATTTTACTATGAACATTCATACCTACCTCTTAGACTCTACCATCAACATTTTATTATACTTGCTTTATACATAATTATCTATACTTTTTTCATCCACTGAACAACCTGACTTTTAAAAGAATTTCAAATTACAGGCATCGGAATCCATATGATTAACTAGAATTTGATACGTGCTTACTGATTTTTTCCTTTGTAAGATCTATATACAATTATACACACAAATCTTAAAGTGTATATTCATCCAGTTTTGATAATTGCATATCTATGGGTAATCCAAACTCCTACCAAGGTAATGAACATTCCATTCATTTTACTTGAGTTTTTATATTAATATATTATATTAGAAATAAAATAGCATGACTAGTCTTAAAGTGAAAGACTGCAGTCACCTGCCCGTTCCTGCCAGGCTCATTTTCTGTTTCCCACAGGCAATTGCTTACAAATTTTTACATGCTTCTTTTGGCAACTTTAAAATATATTTCTGCACATAACATTATTACTGCTATTCCTTACATTTTCTATTTTAGAACCATGTATTGCTTAGTTACTATGGAAAAACAGTAATGTACTTCCTCAAACAATTCCATGAGCATACATTATTCCTCCTCCTACTCTCAAAACATTTATAACATAGTTTTTGGTTAAATCAATCAAGATTCAGTGTTTTTTAAACAATGTAAATATTAGTCACAGTTGATAGTAGATATTGATTCTGTTTTTATATTCTATCTTGCTTTGGTTTTTGTCAGTTGCTAATCATCTATTTTTAATTTACTTTTTAAACATATCACTCACAAATTCATCTCCAAACCTTCTAAGAAAACTTTAAAATCATCTTCAGTGTGATTTAAATCATTATATAATACATAGTTTCCATTTCCACTTGGGGGCATCACTCCAGTCTGTGTTATCGTGCCTAAACCTGTAGCAGGTCTGTCCACAGAGCTCACCCTTCATCTCTCATCTGTGTTGAATTCTCTGCTTCTGAGTCCCACGTCTTCCATGCAGTTTCTTCCTTCTTTTGCCGGAACATATCCTGCAGTATTTTCTTTAGCTAGTAAACTCTGGTAGGCAAACTCTATAAGATCTTGCCTATCTCGAAGTGTATTTATCTTATCATTATGTTCTACTGATCATTTGTCTGGCTATAGCATTCTAGATTGAACTCAACTTTTGCTCAGAAATTTGAAGAGTGTCCTACTGTGGTCTGGCTTTCAGTAGTGCTATATCAGATTATTCTGTTTCCCAATATTCTATCTATCTATCTATCTATCTATCTATATGGAGCATTCTGTGTATCATAGTGTTCCAAAATTTTGTTTTAGGCCTTGGCATATCCATCAAATCTAGAAACGCAAATCCTTTATTCCTGGGCAAGTTTCTTGTTTTGTGTTCTTTATATTTATTCCAAAAGACTATATTATCTCTCTTCTTATAATTCTTAATAGTTAAGTATTTGACTTTTTATCTGAGTCTTCAGGGGGTTTTTTGCCTTATGAGTGGATTTTTCTTAGATATTCAATAGAGCGAAAATTATCTTTATAAAATATGGTTAAGTTAAAAGAATAACAATACAAATAACATCACCATCAGCTTTGATGAGAGCATCATCAAGAACTCTCAAGCTTCCATGTGACCTTCTCTGACCTAATTGCCTTCCTCCCCATCTTAGAGGTAACCACAATCCTGAAATATTAAGATTTTTGTTTTTCAATTTTGTATGCGTGGAATCATACTGCGTGATTTCAAAGCCTTGCTTTTTTCCCCTTCATTTTACAGCAAATGCCTGAAATTTGCCTATACTGTCCTATGAAGCAATAGTTCATTATTTTTCAATGTATTTATGTATAAGCTATAACTTATTAATGGATGGCCATTTCAGCTTTTCCAATTTTTATTATTAGAAAAATTGCTCCTGTAAATATTCTCCAACAGATCTTCAAGTTCTGACAGCTATACCTAGGAAAGAGGTTATTAAATGAGGAAGTGAGTAAGTTTTAACTTTACTAGATAATTGCACATTTTTTATCAAAGTAGTTTATAGCAACTGATGATCACACTGCCAATGTAGAAGTCTTAAAACACTGCTTCATATTCTTATCAGCACTTAACTTCATCATCATTTGATTATTATTATTTATCAGAGTATTTGATGTGATATATTATGGCTATAATTTGCATTTCTCTGATTATAAATGAAGTCAAGCTATATTTTCATATTTCTTAAAACCATTAAAATTTATATATTTGCTTTCATTTCAAGTCTTATGCTCAATTTTTTAAAAAAATAGGGGTTTTTTTGGTCTTTTTTTCAATCAACATCCTAGAGTTCCTCATATATCCTGAAGCCTAATATTTTTCTGCTACTTATTTTGCAAATAGCTTCTCTCAGCTTGTGGCTTGCCTTTTTGTGTTATTTTAAGGTATGTTATATTAAACACTAATTTTAATGTACTATAGTTTTGGTCTTATTTAAGAAATTCTACCCTATACTGAAGTCATACAGATATTAAGATATTGTCCATATTATCTTCAAAAGTTTTTAGGTACTGCTTTTGATATTTAAGTCTCTTTTTTTATTTTAAAGAGGGTAAAATTAAACACAACAAAACAGAACACAAGAAAGCAATGTAAGAGACATAAATTTCAAAGCAAGACAACCAGAGATCTTCACTATCTATCATACTGTCTCCTGCTTTCTTCCAAATAGTTGTCCATATCTTCACATACAGTGAATTCACACGAAACAACATAGTATGGAACTGATCTGAACAGGATGAGGAAAGTGTTTTAGGTCTTCAAGACCAGACAATAGGGAAGCCAACAATGGCTGTTATAGTGTCTCTCATTCTCTTCAAAATAGCTGTCCATACCTTCATGTATATTGAACTTAAACAAAACAAAACAGGCTAAAATCACTCTGAACAAAGAATGATAGTATTGCTGGATTTCATATCATGACACTTCGGAATCAGCACTGGGTAATGTAGTGTCTCTTTTCCTTCAAAGTAGTTGTTCATTTCATCATACATTATATAATTGGTTCTCATAAACTCTTTATAAGTTCTATGCATGCATGAGTCTCTACATGTATATCTATCTTTCTGTATTAGAGGAAAAAAAAACAAATTCCTAAAAAACCTGAAATGAAAAAGTCATATAATACCGCAATACAAGGTGATCTACAATGGTTACTATGATGTCTCAGCAGTATATAACAATAAAAACAAAACATTGAAGACATTATAAGACTTCAAAAGCAGGTAATAATCAAACCAGAGTGGGTATCCTAGTGAATCTTGTCATCTTCAGTATAGTTGCCTATACTCTTAGACTTGATACTATGAATCATAACAGACTCAAATAAAATCAGTCAATACAAAACAGCAATCTAACAAACTAGATTCAAATAATATCAGTCATAATAAGACAGTGTAATTTATACAGCACTTCAGATTAAGTTAATAGGAAATTAAGGCTGATTACCATAATATATCCCACTAGTTTTGGGATAGCTGTCTGTGCCCTCAAATCTAGTGTAAGTAGACAAACTGGAGCAGAATATAATCCATTTGAACAGAGTGGTAAGAATAATGTAGATTTTAAATCCTATTACACTATTAACAATATCCTCTGCCTTCTTTTTTTAGACTATTCCTCCCCTTTCACTCCCACGGGGTGCACTGCACATTTTGGCTCCCACTAACTCCCTCAGTTTTTAGATTGGGGGGAGCAACCTGCTATTTATCCTAACTGGCTCTGAAACTTCTGACTCCTGGGCTTGATCTCGAGTTGTATTCCTTTACCTATAAAAGCCTCAAGGTTTTCCTTCATTATAGCTGAGTAGTTCTCTACTGCACAAAAGTATCATGTCCTTTCAACCTATCTGCAGGTGCTGGTTGAGTTGTCCCTATTTCTCTCTTGTTCCCTGTCACATAGAGCATTATTTTCTCATATTTGACTTTCTGTCCATAAACCCTCTTTCAGGTTAATTATGTTTCCAATACACAGCATCTCGATGGACCCTATCTCCTGATCTACTCTGCCTGTGTTTCTTTTTGTTAGTATATCAAGGCCATCTATGTTAGAGATTACAGCCAACCTTCTTTGCCTCATTCCTGCTATTCTATTTTTCTGCCATTGGTTGTCTATTTTTCTCTTTCATTCTACTGTCTGCCCCATTCATTGAGGCCTCTCTGCCACTGTTCCTGAAATCCTGGTATTTTTTTTCTCTCTGTAAAATGTATTCAGTATTTTTTGTAGGTTTGGATTGGTGGTTACAAATTCCCCCAGTCCCTCTTTGTCATGGAAGCATCTTGTTTCTCCATTAATTTCTAGAGTGAGTTTTGCAGGATACATCAATCTGGGCTGGAGGTTCTTCTCCGTCAGGGCTTGAATTACTTCACGCCAAGCTCTTCTTGACCTGATGGTCTGTGTTGAAAAGTCTTCTGTGATTTTGATGGGTTTTCCTTTATAGGTGATCTGTTTCTTTTCTCTGATGGCTTTTAATATTCTGTTCTTATATTGAATTTCTGGGATCTTGATTATTATGTGTCTGGGTGTAGCTCTGTTTTGGTTGTAGGTGGCTGGAGTTCTGTATGCTTCATACATCTGCATATCACTTCCTTTTCATATGCTTGGGAAATTTTCCTTAATGATTTCTGTGAATAGTCTTTGTAATTCCTTTGTTTAGACTCCTGCTTCTTCATTTACATTTTTTATTCTTAGGGTATAGATCCTCCTGTCATCTTCTAGCCTTTGTATTGTTACTGTCTATTTCCTTGTTATTTTTAAAAGATCTTTCCTTTCATGATCACACATTGCAAACCTGTCTTCAAGTTTTGATAGTCTATCCTTAGTTTCTTTCAAGCAGTTTTGCCAGCTTTCAATGGAGTTTTTACTTTCCTGGTAATCTCTTTGAATCTGCTTCATGTATTCTAGGTTTTCTTTATATTTTTCATCAAACGTTTCTCTCCTTCTTTTGTGTTCCTCCATTCTTTTGTCTGTGACTTCTTGAGAGGTGCTTAGCAGTTCTTTTATTAATATACTTATATCTTGCTTAACTTGGATTAACATTTCAGTTTTGAGCTCATCTACGAGGTCCTGAAGATATCTCTTTATGTCCCCTGATGCCATGTTTGATGTTGCATGTTTGCTGCCCTCAATCTCTTTTGTATTCACCTCTCCTGGATCAATATTCTCAGGGTTGGGGGCTGGGGTTTTTTTCTTATTTCTTTCTCGTGTCATGTTTTTGGTTTCTTCCATACAAGGGTATAGTTGTGTTCCAGCTCCTTTCCTTGTTGGTTATGGCTCCTCTGCAGCGTGCTGGCTAGGGATTTCTGATCTCTCCAGTCTGCTGTCAGCCACTGATGTGCAGGCAGGGGCAGTGTATGCTGGCCCCTCCCCTCCAGGCCAGTTAACCTTTGTGGGCTTTCACTGCATCAGTGCATGCTGTATGTAGGGAATCAGTTTGGGATGATTTATTGGGTCCCGGTCGGGGGTGTGACCTAGACCAAGCAGATCCCACCAATCTGCTCTGGGAGGAGAGCAACCACCTGAAGTCACTGAAGTTTGGCCTGTCCTGCCTGACTCCAACATGTCGTCTAGTTGGTCACCCCTTTGCCGTAGGAGGGTCTTATTCCCAGCACTCACCTCGGGTTAATGCCAGTCCCTCTCTGGTTCTGTTCTCCATTGGGCTCTCCAACCTCCGACTTGGCGGCTGCGTGTGCGCAGAGCGGCTCAAGCCAGTTGCATCGTCGCGGGTTTGGGGCTCAGGCTAGATTTGACCACAAGAATTCAGGCAGCTCAGCGAGAGCACTGTAACTGCTCATCTTAGCTTCTCTAATGGTAGCCCCGGGGACTTCGTATTTGAGCTCTTTTCCCTTTAGTTTCTTCCTGGGTTGAGAGAATCCATCTCCCTCTGTCCGGGTCTGTCCAGGATATTTTATTCTGGCATCTCAGCTGTCTCACTCAGAGAGGCTCCTTGTCCTGCTACTTATCAGTCTGCCATCTTTAGCTCCTGTCGGTATTAAAGTCTTTATCTAGAATTCATTTCAGTCTTTTCTCATATGGAAAACTACCTGAACCTGTATATATTTTCTTTGTAGGAAACTTAACTGATGATTTAATGGTTACAAAACTATCAGGTTTTCTCTTTTGTAAAATCAAATTTGGTAATTATATATTTCTAGGTTTTTATTTCTTTCACCTACATTTCAAAATTTATTGCCTTAAAATAATTTTGTTGTCTTTTTAAACTCCACAGCACTAATATGTTTCATTCTTGTTATTTTTCTTCTATATCATTAATCTTGTTTTATGTTTGTACATATAATTAATCTTGTTTTATGTTTGCCCAGTTTGTATGCTTTTTCAAAGAACTAAATTTTGGCTTTGTCAAAACTTCCTAGTTTATGTGTTTTGTTTCATTGTTCCTGCTATTATATTTTTCTTGCTTCCTTTTAGCTTCTTTGGGTTGATTCTGGTTTTTTTTTCACTATTTAAATTGGATACTTGACTCTATTTTACAAAGGCATTCTACTAAGTAATCAGGGATCTAATAAATCTAACTACACAAAAGCTATTCTGGACCATGAACTAAGAAACATTTACCAACCCCAGGATGCTAGACATACTAAAATTTGACAGAAAAAATGGGACAGAGGAAAATTACAAGCCTAGTTCTGTATACAAACACATAGGTATTAAGTTCCTAAACAAAAATTTAGCAGTAATTAAAAATGACAAAATTACCAAGATAAGCTTTATTTAGGGATTTCATATATTAGAAATTCAATTAATATAATTTTCCATGGTACCTAAAGCAATAAGAAAAAAGAGTACATGGTAGATTCTAGTGATACAGGAAAATAATCATTAAGAACATCATCCAGTACCAAAACCAGAACAAAGAACATCATCCATTACTTACAAAAATTCTTAGCAAACTAAGAAAGCAAGAAATTTCCTTTGCCTGACATGGTGTGCCCAAAAACTACAAAGCAAATATCATACTAGGGAAACATTAAAATTATTCCTCCTTCAAATCAGAAACAACGAAAAGGGCCTGCTATAACCATTTCTTTTCAATACTATACTTGTTATCGTAACAAATGTTGCAAGGAAAGAGAAACAGGGAGTATAAGGATTTGAAAGAAAAGAAATTAATTGTTCGCAGATGATGTTATGATCTGCACAAAAAAATTCAAAAAAAAACCTAGACAGAGAATTTGGCAGGTTTGCTGTACTTTTTAAAAACAAGCTACAAAAAGCAATTACATTTATATAAAATATCAATAGCAGTCCACAGAAAATGAAAAATAAAACGGAGTTCCTAAATGTATAACATACCATAAAATAAACATGACAAAAAATATACCAGATATTTTGTGAGACAGTAAAATATTTGGCAGTGTAAATAAGCATGGGAAAGCTAAATAATTAAGGAGGAATAGGATGTTTATGGAGAAGTAAATTTTATATTGTAAACATATTACTATGTATTTTGATGCAATTCTAATGAAAATTCCAAGGGTATTTTGTGTGACTTGAAAAGCTGACTAAAGTATTTGTTGATAACAGGAAAAGCAAGAATAACTGAGACATTTCTACTAAAGAACTATGAGCAAGGATTCATTTTATTATTGCCAAGAACTATTTGAACTTGTAGTAACTGAAGCAGTGTGTTATAGACCAGTGGAAGAATAAAGAAGCTGTAAGACGTATTTCTGTGGAGGAAGAACCATTTCCAAGGACCTTCTCACCCTTGCAATAGTGTCACATGGGCAAGAATTACATTTCCATTGTGTTTCAGCAACTTAATATTTTTGCATCTATTTTTTGGTGCAGTGAACCTGCTCTAATGCAAATTCTATTGCTTTTGCGATTGTCCTATGAAATTTGGTATGCAAAAATAGCATCAATATGTAAGTTATTTACTAATCATTTGGAAAAACAAAAGCATCAGAGTTCTTTTACTTTAATCATCCTCCTCCTGACTAACATCATGATTCTGTTTTTTTTGAAACATTGTTATTGTTTTCATAATCAGTGTTTTAGATTACCTACATATTTACTAATTTGTGCAGTTTCTATTTAAGAAAATCATTTTAAGAAAAACAGTTTAAAATATAAATAAGAAATGTAAGCAACAAAAATACTCAATCATGAGTGTTAACTCACCCTCAGCTTAATTTACTCTCAGCTAAACTGGGAGACAACTCAGATATTCCTGAGCTACACAAAATACCAATAATTAGTACATTTTTATACCTTACTCATTTGAATACATAACTCAATGAGCAACAATGAGTTCATTTATATAATATTTAACTACCATCATTATTTAGCAATCTGCTATATAGAGAAAATGTAAAACTCTATAAAATTGTATTCATTTAATATACAACTGCTGACTGAAAGATTCATAATTTGGTACTTAAAAAATACAAAGTTCCACCAGGAGTGATGGTGCGTGTTTGCAATCCCAACACTCTGGGAGGCTGAGGCAGGAAGATTGCAAGTTCAAGCCCAGTTGGGCAACTTAGGAGCTTTGTCTGCTCAGTGTTTTTTTGAGAATATATCAACCTTTCATCTGAGTGTATATGTTTTCTGTCCACAGTATATTCTTTATGAACCCATTTATGGGGAAATCTATTGGTGCCAGATTCTCAGTATTTGGAAATTTCTTTATTATGCCTACAGTTTTTTTGCCCAGGGTGTAGGATTCAATTAGACAGCATTTTACAAATTCACAGGACACCAAATGCATCAAAACCAGGGTGAAGTGAGACCTTCATCAGTACACCCTCCAGCAACAAATTTCCTGCAGGTAGAGTGAAGTGGAGACTTGTGCCAGAGCTCTTTGCTTTATTTTCAGAAAAAGGCAGACATCAGGTGGGGAAGAGATATGGCACTAGCCCTCAGATACCTCCATAACAAACCAGGAGCTTAGTTTAAATGAGAGCAAGATTGCATTATGTTGAATCAGGTGACCTGATCACCTAGTGGTGGGAAAGGACTACCCATGGCATGAGTGTGAGAAGACCCCATTGTACACCACCCGGAAGAGAAGAAACGGAGTTTCCCACCAAGGCCCCTGATGACGCTTCATCGTAGCATGACTGAATTCTCTCGTTCACCAGCTCAGGAGCCAGATTTCTAGACACTGAACTAATGCTGGCAAGAATTAGTGGGTGCCATCTAGAGACAGAACACATTTTCATAATCTCCTAGATCTGGCTTCTTGCCTTGTCAACATATACCGTTGCTGCCACCTAGCTTTAACCAGCTATCACTAAAGACGCCACCCTGTTGGCCTGCTGAAAGCTGTTTGCAGCAGTGAGAGGCAGTAGGAACACTCAGTAGAATAAGGTAAAATGTCCCCTTTATCTAGCCACTTTTGGTTTGCCTTCCATTTTCAAGAACTGTGTACAATAATGCCACACCCAGACTAGGTCACTAATAGCAAAGTTCTTAAAAGCAGAAGAGAGAAGAGACCTACTCAGATCTTATTCTAAAATAATGTTTCATCCATTTGAGCCTTAAGGAAGGCTTTGAATTTTGTTTTGCTTCATGAAAAGACTTTTCCGAACAAGAATGAATCCTACTAACCTGGAGCATGTGTCTAAATTATAGATTCAACTTCAACTTTAGTGTATGTAGTGAATTTCTATTTCTGGAACAGTGTTAGCCTATAGAAAAATACACAAGCCACATATGTACTTTTAAATTTTTCTAGCAATTACATATTTTTAAAAGTACAGAACTGACAATCTAGCTCAGTGGTAGAGCTTTTGCCTAGCATGCACAAGGCCCTGGGTTCAAACTCCAACACTGCAATCAATCAATCAATGGAGCCAATTAAAAGTAATTGTAATACTATGTTATTTAAATCAAACACTCATTTAATTTTTAATAATGAGTTTATTTAAGTATATCAGTCTTGATTTTAATAGAGTCCACCAAAAATGCATACATACTTGAGGAAAAGAAAAATAGTATAATGTTTCTTCAACAGATAGGCAACCCTAGAGAATGTGGTGTATCAGAGAAAACCCACCACGTTGTTGGCTCTTAAAGAAGGCATTGAAAATGCATGTACAGCAATCTCAGTGACCAAGGTTATCCAAGCAGCAACTCGCCATACTAATAAATTTCTGGAAGCTAATGGCTGCCACTTTGAGCACCTCTTGTAATTGAAGAGGCCAAAGGTAACTTGTGTCAATGTCATGATATCTCAATAAATTTAGTATTAAAATATTTATATAAGTTTTTTTTCCTGAAGTATGTATACATTTTGGAAGACTGTATATATATTAAAAATAAAATATTTCCCTTATATATCCAAAATGCTATTTAAACATGTGTGCAATAAATAATTTTATTTATTCATTGGGTATAGCAGTGCAAGCCTGTAATCTCAGCACTTGGGAGGTTGAGGCAGGAGGACTGTTGTGATTTCGAGACCAACCTGGGCTACAAAGTGAGCTCAAGACCAGCCAGAACTGCGCAGTGAGACCCTGTCTCCAAAAGACAAAAAATAATAAATAAATAAATAAATAAATAAATAAATAACTTTACTAACAAGATGTCTTAAAATTCTTTATGTACTTTATACTTATGGTATCTGTTAGTTTAAACTAGCCAGATAAAAAGCTGCTACTCTTCTGGACAGTGGGGCTCTGGGAAAACACCCTAAAAAAAATCCGTAGGTTTAAAGCATCTCAGGTAATTCTTACCAAGTTTGGAAGATGCTGCTTTAAGGAAAGGTGGACACTAAACAATGAACTTTTTTAGTACAAGTTTGCAGCATATAATGATCATAATTATTGTGGGGAGTTAGCGCATGTACATAACACATCTTACTTCTTTTTTCTGTCCCCTACTCTTCCCATTCCTCCATGCTCACTCAAATTCTTGGTCCCCTTCCCACTTACAAAAGCTCTATTTTCATTTGTTTCTTCAAATGCATATCTTTCCTCTTCCCTCCCCTTTCCTTCATCTGTTGTTTTCTTTCCCATTTGAAAAAGATCTCTGTGCTTCTATCTTTTGTTTTGCTCTTTATTTATATTTTAGTTTCTCATATAAGAAACTGTGATATTTAAGCTTGTGTGTTTGATTTATTTCACTTAATGTTATGGTCTCAAGGGACATCCATTTACCTGTGAATGCCACATGTTTATCTTTCTTTATGGCAGATTACACTCCACTGTGTATAAATACCACATTTTATTTATCCATACATCTGTGGGTGAGTATATAGGCCTAAACAATGAACTTCTGAGCCAATTTGAAGGCCTCATAAATACATATGTAATGTTGACATGAAAAGGACCTTACAAGTCAGTTACCCTGTCACAAAGGAAAAAGCACAAGTAACTGATTTGTTAAGGTTGTATAGTCTACTGGAACCAGAATCCAAGCTGTTGGATATTCTGTATTCTCCTCCTCCTCTTCTTCTTCCTCCTCCTCTTCCTCCTTTTTCCCCTTTTCCTCTTCTATTCCCTACTGGGGATTGAACCAAGGGCCTTTGCACTGAGTTACATCCCCATCACTTCCTTTTTTTGTTTAAATTTTGAAACAAGATATATTCTCAGCAACAACCCTACTCCTGGTACTAAAATCTG
>PVJX010039550.1:0-15686 GCA_004027295.1 Dolichotis patagonum
CTACCCAGCACACATCCTCAGCCACTCCAGATTACCCCTGCCCTGTACTCATCCCAAGACTCACCTCGGTCTCTGTCTTTGAATACTCCTTGACTCTCTCCACAGCCACAATATTAGACTCCAACTCTGACATCATTCGTATCATCCAGTTCAGTGTCACTGTCACCTGGCCAAGGAGACCAGGTTACGGCAGTCAGTAACAGTTCTGAGAAGAGTTCCATCCTCACTCCTGCTCCCATCAATGAGATCTTACCCCACCTGTGACCCACAGATGTGCAGACTAAGGCTGTCATCTCGACTGTGCCTCAGGCGGTGACAAAGCCGACTTAACGGAGCACTGCCTCACACCTTGTTTGTCAAACTCGAATATGGATAAGCCTCCCCAGAGATTCCTGTTAAGATGCAGCTTCGGATTCAGTGTCCTAGGGAGGACCCAAAAGTCTCCACTCCTAACAAGCTCCCACAAGATTGCAGGTCCCAGCCCAGGGACCACCCTTTGTGTTCCAAGGAAGTCTGGGTAGAAATGCAGAATCCTGAGCGCTAACCTAGACCTGCTGAATCAGAAAGTAGGTTTTAACGAGCTTTCCAGGTGGCCCGCACACTGAACGTTTGAGAAGCCAGGCCTGCCTGGTTTCTGCCTTTTGTTCAGCAAAGCATTCGAGATTCAAGCCACCTGAGGCATTAACAATCTGCTCTGCTCTACACGAATTCTATTTGCAGTTACATAAGTCTCTGGCAATACAGGCTGGTGTCAGAATGACCCGCCTCACCTGCAGCCCAGGCTCTTGTCACCTGATCTGCAAGTTGTTCCTTGGTAACCAGGGCCCCTTGAAGATTTTAAACCCCTAGATGTTCAGGTCTCTTGTATAAAATGGTGTAGTGTTTGCACGTGACCTCTGCCCACCCTCCCGTGTGCTTGAAATGCTGTCTAGAGGACTTAGAACACCCGACTTGATGCCTACGCATCCATCCATTTGCATGGATTCAGCGTAGTACCTGCCACCGCAAATTTCAGTCTTGCTTTTTCAGGGGAAGTTTTTGAATTTTTTTTCATAAATATTTCCCATCTGCTGCTGGTTGAATCTTTGGGTGTAGACAGATCCAAGAGGGGTGACAATACTTTCTCCCACGTTCACAGGAAGTATACCTCAGCCCTACGCTCCCCTGTGGCAACACCTCTGTCTGGTCAAACTACATCTTGCCCAGACATCAGTTCTGTTTGTCCTCTGGGGCTGACCTCCAAGATTGCTTCTCCAATCTTGGGGGACACTCTCCTGGGAGCCCCTGTGTTTTGTTCCTCCCACGATAGGGTCTTACCCTCCCCTGCCGGTACAAGGGTCTCCCCAAGTCTGTGAGCTCAAAGTGCCTGAGATTAGAACCTGCACTATCCTCATACTGAGCAGAAAAGGCCACCCCAGTTAGGGCTCTGCCCAGCGACCTGGGCCTTGTGTACCTGTAGGGCATAGGACACAGAAAGGCCCACGAGCCCCGGATTCAGGCTGCTCCTCCCAATCACCGCAAACAGGGCTGCAAAGAGCACCACACAGTTCCCCACAAACTCCACGTGGACGCCCAGCCACCTGCGGGGGCCGACAAGGAGCAGATGAGACGAGGTATGGGGTGAGCCCACTTTCCCTAAATTTAGGCAGAGCTGCCAGCAGTCCTGGAAGGGAGGCTTCTGACCGGTTGGAGGCGATGTAGGGGTAGCAGCTCTTCTGGTTGGTGTCCACCTTGATGTCACTGAGGACCTTGAAGTCCTCGGTGCGGCCATAGGCCCGAATGACGCTGGTGCCGGTCACCGTCTCCGAAAAGTGGGAGTAGATGGGTGAGCGGCTGATCGATTCCAGTCGCTTGAGCTGCCGGGATGTGGCCACATAGAAACGCTGATGGGGAAGAGCAAAGAGCCTGGGTCAGGGCCATGGAACCCCCAGCTCGGTCCTGCCCATCCTCTGAGCCGTCCATGCACGCCTGGGCCTCTTCCCAGCCAGCCCCACTGCCCCCATGAGGCTTCAATAACTTTTCCTTCCTTCCCTTGGAGTCTTAGCATCTTGATGTACATTCTAGCCTTTCCCTGTGATCAGCTTCCTGTCTGTCACGCCACTTCCTCCAGGAAGCCCTCCCTGATTTCCTCTAGCTCCTGCCTCCCATAACTACTCCTCAAGGGAGCAAGTGTGTCTGGATCCCAGCACCCACTTCAGCCTCTTAAGTAATGAAATACACAGCTCCACCTAGGGCCTTGGTAATGTATTCAGTCAAATGATTTTTTTTGTTTTGTTTTGTTTTGTTTTTTTGGTGCTGGGGATCAAACTCATGACTTTGTGCTCGCCAGGCAGGCACTTATACCACTGACCCACACCCCCGGTCCCAGTCAAATGATTTTGTAAGAGTCCAAAAAAAAGCAAACTTTGTATCCTTTTTCTGGAAAAGCTCTTCTACCTTGGTTGTTTCCTCCTCAGTCCCTCAAAAACACAATTCTTCCTTCAGTTTGTGTCTTCTACCCTGAGGACCCCAGGATGACAGGGGCTGTCTGCCACTGCTGGCCATGGTCTCTTTTCCTGGGGAACCCCACCCTCCCTGTGGAGGAGCAGGAGCCCCAGGGACTGCCCAGCTTGGACATGAGCTGTATCTGGATGTCACCTCCTCACGCATGTTACAGACACATGCATGTTTGGATGTGGATAAGAGGAAGGAAAGGAATACTGCATCCCAGGAGGTTAACACTGTTTTACGAAAAAATGGCTAACAAGAAGAAAGCCCAGGGCCAATCACAATGTATAAGGAGGCAGTTTATGATCACAAGTGACACGATGAGGTAGGCGCTAGCAATCTATCTCTACAGGGAAGTTAAGAGGAATTTCAAGGAAGTAAAGTAACTGACCACAGTCCCTAACTAACCAATGCATCCCACCCTACACCTCCTGTTTAGCAGCACTCAGAAAGCCCCGCCCACATTAGAGCCCGCCCACATCAAAACCCCACCTGTAAGGAGTCCGAACAAGAGCCCCGCCCACACCACAGCCCCGCCCACATCACTCCCAGGCACCTGCACAAAGCCGTAGAACACAGCCAGAGGCACGACGACCACCATGAAGAGCGGTGTGCTGGCCACGATGATCACCAGGATGGAGAGGGAGGTGTATAAGGAATTGAACAGCATGAGGATGGTCGGGGCCAGAAGCTCATCGATGACGTAGATGTCCTTGGAGAAGCGGTTGAGGATGCGGCCCGAGGGTGTGGTGTCGTAGAAGGACTGTGGGGACTGCATCTTGTTCTGCAGCAGCGCATGGTGCAGCAAGCGGGCAGCCTGCATGCCTCCCACTGCCATGGTGAAAGCTGAGAGCATCACCAGGACCCCTGCGGAGGTGACAGAGGGCACGGGGGTCGCCTGGGAGCAGGGCGGGCCTGGAGGGGCGGGGACGTGGCCCCTGGTTGGGGGAACTCACCTTGCAGAATCCCCAGGGCCGCGTAGACGCCCAGCCTCAGGGAGGTGTTGTTCTGCCTGCTGCCCATGGTGGCCTCGTTGGTCCAGTCGCTGAGCCACACGTTGGCCCCGATGGAGGCTGCACTTTGGCCCGTGTACAGGACACAGATAGCCAGCGCGGTCCAGAGCCCCACCGCCTTGGCATAATCCCAGAACACGCTCGGCTTCACCTGCAGGCAGTGGCCGCGGCAGTTGGGGACAGGACTCCATGAGCTGCTGGGGCCTGCTCATGGCCACCCGTGTCCACCCTACTCACCATGCCCGTCTCCGCCTTCTCCTCCTGGATGAGCGTCCCGGTCTCCTTGCCCTTGGTCACCTGCGTGGCCTCTGATGCACTCTGGAGTCTCCGAAGCACAGGCCGAGCCTGGCCCTCCCCGTCCGAAGACATGGTACTCAGCTGCCTGGGGACGCAGCAGGTCAGACCCAGGCCGGTGGCCTCCGACACTTCCCCTCCCCCACTGACGGTGCCAACCCCCCCAGGGTGTGAGGCTCAGGGGGTTGCCCACCTGCACCCCACTGCCAGAGCCCCGGAGCCCTGCTGCAGCCTTCGGGAGGTGGGGGCCGTCAGGGGCTCACCTCATGAGCTGCTTCCGGGCTTCGAGCAGGGCCGGCTCGGTGTCGGTCATGTCTGTGTGGGTGCTGAGTGTGTCCTCAATCAGCAGCACCTCCTCATCGCTGTTTTCCAAGGCTGCAGAGGGGAGAGGAGGGTACACGGTGCTGCCCATCACCCTACCCCACCCCCACTCCAGTAAGGGGGCCTGATCGACAGGCATGAGAAAGGATGAGAGGGTTTGGAAGGGTACCCAGAAAGCCACGTGGAACACTTCCTCCAGGCACTACGGGGGAGGGACTCAAGTGTCAAGGCTGGCCTCAGACAGGCTGAGCTGAGGTCCCACGCACGTCCTGACTGCGTGACCTTAGGCAGGTGCAGGAAAGGAATAACCAATCATGCGACCTGCTCGTGGCGTCTCTGTGAGGCCCAGACGGGGAGGGGTGTGGGTCAAGGGCCGTGGTGGTGCACCGCCCTCGGCAGGTGCTAGGCAGTGGGCAGGCAGCTCAGGAAAAGGCCTGTGAGCCAACCCAGAGTCTGCAGTTAGGAGCCTGAGGGAGGTTTTATTTGCTCACCGTTCTCTGTCCAGGAACAGTGCCTGCCCGTAGTGATTGTTCAGTAAATCTTGGTGGATAAGTAAATGTTTTTACTAAACACTTGCACATTTGCTAAACAATGTATCCATCAAGCAGTTTTGGGCCTGAGCCCGCGTCTTCTCCCGACAGAAGGAAGACAGACAGACTGGGAGGCTTGAACTGCTGACCCGAGGTCTCACTGGGAAGAGGAGGAAGTGGGACTGAGCTGCGTCAGTTCACTTTCCCTCTCGTGACATCCGGTCTGCAGATGGCCTGGCTTTCCCAGAAGGCATCAGGGTGTGGGATTCCGGAGGGCCAGGGTGGCACGTACCCATCCTGTGGATTGTCTGCTGCTCCTCCTGGTCCTCATCGAAGGCGTAGTTGCGGAGGAAGTTGGCAAAGCTGCCGTCATGCTGCATCAGTTCTGAGTAGGGGCCCATTTCGGACACCTGCCCATTGGCCATCACTATGATGAAGTCCGTCTGGGACAGGAAGCTGATGCCATGTGTCACCAACACCCGAGTCTGAGGAGAGAGCAGCAGGGCCCTTGGAGTGTGCCAGGGGGCACGGGTGGGGACACCCATGACCCACCCTGTCCTCCCCACAGGTTCCTCCTAGGGTACAGCCCTGGCTCCTGCCCTGTGGCCTCACCTTGCCCGCCAGCAGGCCCTCTGGCCCAATCACATGGTCAAAGATGTGTTTGGCCACATGGGAGTCCACGGCTGACAGTGGGTCGTCCAGTAAAAAAATGTCGGCGTCGCTGTAAACGGCTCGGGCCAGACTGACCCGCTGCCGCTGGCCCCCCGAGAGGTTAATGCCCTGGAGGAAGGAGGAGGGGGAGGAAGAGGAAAGTGCTGGATCCAGGGGGTGGACTGGCCCAGGGAGACAGGGAACAGTGTGGCCGCACAGCAAGGCGGGCCTCTGGATCTTCCTTGCATAGGGTACCCAGCTGACAGGGGAGCTGAGGGCCACCAAGCAAGGGGCAGTGGCTCTCAGAGTCCTGGATAGCTGAGGCCTCCTTCTATCTGGCAGGTGGCCCCGGGCAAACCCAGGATCTGTGGATGGATGAATGGCAGGTAGATGGTGATACACTGGACATCACCCAGCCCGAGAAGTATGAGACGCTAGCATGTGGCTCGTGGCCACACCTTGGGGACGCTGTGCTATGTGGGATAAGCCAGTCACAAGATGACCGCTGTGGGAGTCCACCAACATGGGGTGCCCAGAGTAACTGAATTCTAAGAAACTGAGGACTTTGGTGTAGGAGGAGGTGGACTGGACAGTGACCGTCCAGTGGGGACAGACTTCCAGTTTGGCAAGATGAAAAGGTTCTTAGAGATTGTTGTGTGACACTGTGAATGCATGCAATGTGACCAAACCGCATGTTGAAAGATGGTGGTACGTTTTATGTTGTGTGGACTTTGCTTCAGTTACAAATCAACTGAGGAGCCAGGTGTGGTGGTGTTTGCCTGTAATCCAAGCACTTGGGAGGCTGAGACAGGAGGATTGCTGTGAGTTTGAAGTGAGCCCCAGCCATATAGTGAGTTCAAGGACAACTTGAACTCCGTAGTGAGATCCTGCCTCAATAAAAAATAACATAAAACAAAATAAAAGTTAAGCAGGGTGTGGTGGTTCATGAGTGTGATCCTAGCAGACAGGGAGCTGAGGCAGGAAGATTTTGAGTTTGAGGCAGCCCTGGGCTACATAACAAGTTCAAAGCCAGTTCGGACTGCATACTGAAACCCTGTTTCAAAAGACAAAACAAAAAACAAGTGAAAAAATAAGCAAAAAAAAAAAAAAAAGCAAAAGAAAAAGAAATACAGCCAGTTGAGATGGTGTATGCTTGTAATCTCAGCTACCTGGGAGGCTGAGGCAGGAAAAAGTGCAAGTCTGAGCCCAATCTAGACAATTGAATGAGATCCTGTGTAGAAAGTAAAAAAAAAAGCTGAGGTATAGCTCAGTGGCAGTGCTTAGCATGCCTGAGCCCTGGTTAACCCCCAGCACCGTAAACACAACAACAGAATTACTTAACGCAAAATTAATTGATTAAATTTTTCCCCTCAGCGTTACCTCATGTGCAGTGTACTTTACTCATCTGGCTTATTGCCTCTCTTCCCCAGGGGAATGTAAGGTATTTCAAGGCAGAGATTTTAGGCTCTTGAATTCACTATTGTACAACATGGTCTGGCTTATAGGAAGTGTTTCATAAAAATCTGATGGATGGATGGATGGATGGACCATGAGTGTTTCTTTCTTGGTTATTTTGTTTTGTTTTGTTTTGGGTCTTTTTGAGATAGGGTCTCACCGTGCAGGTCAGGCGGGCCTTGAACCCACAGCAATCCTCCTGCCTCAGCCTCCCAAGTGCTGTAATTACAAGCACACGCCACCACACCTGGCTTCTTCCTCCGTTGTTAAGATTCAGCTCCTGTGATGCCTTTCCTCACGCAGGCTTCCCCTCGGTGCCCTCCTGTACCCTGCACAGGCCTTCCCTGAGCTCTGGGGAATTCTACAGCCCCAGCTATTCAAGAGTCAGCCTCCCCTGGTTGTAAACCTGCTGCCCCAGGGCCCAGCACAGAGCTGGGCATGCTGTCACACGTCTGGGCGAAGAGTGAACGAATGTAGGCACCTGGGCCAGGCGGAGGTGGCGGAAGTGTGTGCTGGCTCCCCAGGGAAGGACTCCGTACCTTCTCTCCGATCTCCGTCTGGTCTCCACCAGGCAGCACCTCCAGGTCAGCAAGCAGGGCACAGGCCTCCAGCGCCTGCTGGTAGCGCTTAGGGTTCATGGCTCGGCCAAACAGCACGTTTTCCTGAAGCGTGCAGTTCTGGATCCACGCCTGCTGGGGCACGTAGGCCACAGAGCCCTGGCCACAAAAGAAGGTCCCTTTGGGGCTTGCCCATGGCTGGACCACACCTCGCGCCCTTCCCGGGAGCCCCTGGCCTCACACCTTCATAGACACCGTGCCTTCCAGCTTCTCCATCTCTCCCAGCAGAGCAGACACCAGCGAGGACTTCCCACAGCCCACGGGCCCCACCACGGCCACGAGAGCCCCTTTCCGGATCTGGATATCGAGGCTGGGAGCAAGGAGCCCCGGTCAGAGGCTGGGACCCCATTTGGTCCCCAGGCTGTGACAGGCAGACCCTCCACTCTGGTGCACAGGAAGCAGGGTGCCCTTGACCTGGCCTCCCGCCCTCCGTGGGTACCTGTGCAGCGCTGGGGGCAGGTCCTGCGCCCAGGTGAAGGTACCACCATGAATGGTGATGGCGTAGCCTGGGAGAACCAAGTGCACAGGGTCAGGGAGCCCAGGAGTGGGGAAGTAGGTGGAGGGGGCCGAGGACGGGGCAGGTCCCTGGGGGAAGGGCAGGGTGGCAGGGTGGCAGGGTGGCAGGGGGAGGCGAGGTGGAGATTTCCAGACCTGGGGAGATGGTCTTTCTCTCCACACACTGGGGGTCAAGTTCATCCTGGCTCAGGAAACGCTGAATCCGTTTCAGAGACACGCTGGCCTGCGGGAGGGTGACAGTCAGTGCCAGAGGCTGCTCCTCCCATCCCACAGCCCTGCAGCCCTTGCTTGGTCCCCAGCTTCCTGGGCTAAGCAGGGTTGTCATCCCCATCCCCCACCAAGGGCCCCTCACTGCTGCTGGGCCCCCTCCCGAGCCTGAGCCTTCCGTGGCTCCCGCTTCTCGAAGATAAGGTCCCGGCTAGAATTCAGAGGCTGTCTCCAGACAACCCTCTTAGCCTCCTCTGACTCCAGGGACTCTCACTAATCAGCCCCACCCTAAGCGACCCTTTCTTGACCCCCCCCCAGCTCTAGCAGCAGCCCAGCCCTGCCCAGGGTACCTGGGTCAGGCCACTGATTAACTGTGGCAGCATGTTGAGGGGAGTCTTTAAGATATTGAACAAGGCCACGGACACGAAGGCCTTCTCGGCGTCCAGCACGTTGTCCTGGTCCACACACACATACACCCCGAGGGTGATCAGGGTCACCTGGGGAGCGTGGGAGTGGGCGTCAGGTGGGGCCTGGGCTGGCCAGGCGGGAGGCAGGAGCCCAGCCCCGGCAGCAGGCTCACCAGGAAGGGGGTGCAGACCCAGATGAAGGTGGAGATGGCTTGGAGATAGGCGCCCTTGCGCAGCAGCTGGAGCTCACCCTGCCGGATGCCCTCCACCCGCTGCAGGAAGCTGGGCTCCCAGGCGTACAGCTTCAGCACCTTGATGCCCCCCAAGATCTCGGTCATCAGTTTGATGCGGGAGTCCTTCAAGTTCATCTGTTTCACCTGTGCGGTGCAGCGAGCGGCAGTGACACATCCGGTCCCCTCCCCTGACCTCCTTCACCGCATCTTTGTGCATGGCGGCCATGGCTTCACGCCATCCTCCTGCTGCCTCCGCCTCCCTGCCAGGCGGGGGTGCCCACCCCTATCCCTGCCTCTCTGCATCCTCTGCCTGGGAAAGTCAGTTCCCCTCTCAGGGCCACCATTGCTGACCGGCCCCTCACCAGGGTACTTCCGGCCCTATCCCTATCACCAGTCAGACCTGGGGTTTCCCGAGGGTCTGGATCGCTCGTGTCTGCATTCCTTCACCCCTGAGCCCGACGTATTTACCCATTTTCAGCCTTGCCAGTGAGGGCCTACTCTGCCTCACACAGCTGATGCAGGTCATGAGAAACAATTGCCCGAATAAATGCTTAATCACAAATTATGATGTGTACCCTAAAGGGAAATAGGAGTGTGCTAAGCAAGAACCGTGGGGTGGGGCGGGTACCGGGGCCCTCTGTAGGAAGCCGGTGTATGTCAAGGTGGGAGAGGAGAGGAGTTAGGCCCCGCAGGGGTGTCAGGCAGAGGGGACTGTGTGAGCAGTGGCCCAGGGAACACAGGACTGTGGCAGTGCACACCTGTAATGCTGGCACTTGGTCAAGTCAGGAAGATCACCGTGAGTTTGAGGCCAGCCTCGGCTACATGGTGAGTTCAGGGCCAGCCTGAATATACAGTGGAAAGCTGCCCAGGACTTCTGTAAATGTTTGAAGTGGACTAAATGATTGGCCACCTACGCCAATCTGCACACAGAATAGGAGGGAAAGTTCTCCTAAGGCCGGGGTTCAAGTCCTGGCACTGCCGGACTCCAGACTTTGGTAATGTATCCAGGCCTTGGCCTATGGGGAGGTTGGAGGGAGCTAAGGTTTGTGCAGGTGGCTTGTGGGCGCCCATCCTCAGATGCTAGGAAGTGATGGGGGAGCCTCCGACAGCACCCACCTGGTAAGAGCGCATCTTCACGGCCACAGCGCTATTGAGTGGGATCAGCAGGACCATGAGCGCCACGCCAGCCAGGACAGAGGGACCCAGGATCTGGGGAGGCACAGGGAGGTCAATAAGACCGATGGACAGATAACCCAACTAGACACGCAGAACCCGACAGAGACCTGAAACATGATCGACAGGAGGCGAAGGTGTCAGCCAGACAGACAGAACAGAAAACCAGGGGCAGTAGCCATCGGATAACGACAACAGACAGCGGACCTAGAAGTGTGTCAGGACACACCGGAAGGCCAAGGCAACAGACAGACAATGGCGTCATGTGTGCTGCCTCCAAGTCCCATGGTCCCCAGATTTTGGAGGCGGGGTCACGGCACGGGCAGGAAAGGCTCCAAGGCAGGTGCCAGCAGCCAAGTCCCCCAGTACCTAGGGGAGCTCTGGTGTGCATGACCCAGACTGAGCCCCTGTCGCCCCTTCTGCAGCAGGAGAGCTGGGTCAACGCTGAGGAGTCACCTGCCAGAGGAAGTAGATGGCCAGGATGACCTGCAGTGGGGCTGACCACAGCAGGTGGAGGAAGGGGAAGACGTCCATGAAGCGCTGAGCATCCACCGACATGAGGTTGACCATTTCTCCCACCGTGGACTCACGTTTCACTGAGTTGGTGATGACCAGCGCCTGCCGGGGACAGCACAGGGTGGGCCAGGCCTGTGAGCCTGTCCTACACTGCCCCGGGGAGCAGCGCCTGGCTCCCACTCACCTTCCTATAGACGAGGCCGATGACCGCTGTGCGGACCCTCAGGGCCGACACGAAGACGCAGTGGAAATACTGTTGCAGGATCAGGGTCTGAGCCACGGAGCTGACAAACATCAGCCCAGCCAGCAGGAAGCCCCACCAGGAGGGCGCCTCCGGGTTGGAGATAAACTGGATCAACATGCTGCGGTGGGAGGGAGGAGGTGAGGGGGCACCCCGGCCTTCCCTGCCCCCTGCCCTCGCCTGGGCCAGATCTCAGGGTGCCCTTCCCTGTACCCATGGGCCCTGCTGCCTGGCCCTCTGCCACTCTACCTACCAGTCCTACCCTGTCTCTCCTTTCTTTCTTCTTCTCTTTTTTATTTCTTTTCAGAACTGGGGATTGCAACCAGGACCCTTACATGGAGCTACACCCCCAGCCTTCTAAACAAAAAAAATTTTTTTTACTTTGAGACAGGATCTTGCTACGTTGCCCAGGTCAGTCTTGAACTTGCGCTGTTCCTGCCTCAGCCTCCCAGAAAGCTGGGATCATAGGTGTATGCTAACACACCTGGCCGCCTGTCACCTCCTTGAGCCACGTGGCAGGAAGCAGTAACACATTGTTAGAGTAGGCCTTCCTGCGCTGCAGAAGGTTCCGGAGAATGTCACGGGGTCGAGGGCCTCTTACTCCTCAAACCCAACTTCCTGATACCTTCTGGGCCCTCGTCTACCTCCTCTTCCTGGCCTTCTTCCTCCCCCTTCTACCTCCTGACCCATGCCCTTGCCCTGCCCTTCTCAGCAGCAGTCAATCTTCCCACGTAACCACTCCTTGTCACCCACAAACTTCCCTCCACCCTGGCCCACACCCTTTGCTCCCTCCTTGGAAGAGGGGCTGTCTCTTCCACATGACAAGCCTGATCCTGCCTCCCCATCCCTGGGCCCCAACCACCCCCAAAGGAGCAGGCCTGGGGCGTGTGATCCTCAGTAACCTCCCCGCCTCTCTCCACGGCGGTGTGCTCACTCCCTGGTGGGGTGAAGCTTAGGCCCATGGAGCCCACCAGCCATTCCAGAGCCGGGTCTCCCCTTCTCTAGGGATTGAGTGTGTCTCCCAGAATGCTCAGGGCCTGACCCCTGCTGCCTACAACGTGGTCTCATTCGGACACAGGTCCTGGCGGTTGTAACTAAGACGAGGTCACATGGGAGCGGGTGTCTACACGCACAATGAAAGCCAGGTGACGACGGAGGCACAGGTGCGAGGGAAGGGCCCTGTTACAGGGTATGGACACCAGGACTGCTGGCAACAGCAGCCACCTGGGGAGAGGCCCAGCCTGGGGGAGCCCCAGCCACAAACTCTGGAGAGAGCCAGCCTGGCCCACTCTTGGTTTTGGACCTGTGGCCTCCGGAATTTGGGGAACGCGTTTCTGTTTGCTTCAAGCCATTAGCTGGTGCTAATGTACTGGGACAGCTGTTCAAACTACACACCTCCCTTTCCATCAGCTTTCTGGACTTCCACGCCACTGGCCACACGGCAGGTGGTCCCTGTCCCCTCAAGCCCAGCTTTTGTCCTGGGCGGTCTCTCACCAGCTCCTCGGCACCTTCTGCAGGGTCTAATTCCAGGGCCAGCTTTCTGCCCTGGAGCCCGTGCTCTGCCCCACACCCAGTTTCTGTGCCCAGCGTCTGGGACCACCCAGGTCTCTCCCTGTACCGGTCAAGATCTCTGGGGCTCTGCTGGGCACCCTCTGCCTGCTTCTGCGGGCTCTTCAGGAGAGCTGAGTGGCAGACCCAGTAATAGCTCTGCTGATACGCTCTCCAGCTAGCGGGGAACCGGGGCTCACCAGCACCTCTGACCCTACATAGCTAGGACTCACCTGACCCCTTTATCCCATGCCCAGCCTCTGCCCCCTTCTGCTCCTGAGCTCATCACCCAGTGAAAAAAGGTCCAACGTCCTCCAGGTACCTAGGCCGAGCCCAGCTTGCCTGTGACTCCCTTCAACCCAGCACACACCCATTAGTTTCTAAGTCCAGTCCCGCCTGATGCCCATCTGACCTGCTTGGCCCACTTCCACCCAGTGGCCCTGCCCTGCACTTCCCACATTGCTGGCAGTGCCATCCTTCTGCAGTGCAAGCCAGCTGCCCTTCCCTGGCTTTCCATCTTGCTGGGCCAAGCCTCCCTCTGCTTCCTGCCCCTCCCTCTTCGCCCTTTGCTCCAAAGAGAGCCTGGGCCCCTGGAGTCCTGATTCACACACACCTTCCCTTCCCCTCCGCCTATACCTACTACCTGTGCTTCCAAACCTGATAAAGCTCCCGGGCTGGCAAGGGCCTGTGCTGCCTCCGAAGGCCCGTGCCGAACCTCTCCCCCACCGTATTCTCATTGAATTCTACTTGGTTTCTCCCATAAGACCTAAAGACTGCGTCTTATTATCTCTGCATCGTTGGTATCTGGCAGTATTCTGGCCCCTGGGGGCTTATTAAACATTTGCCGAATGAATGAATGAGTATAAACCTGGAGGCAAGCGGCTGGGGGCTCAGGGAGTTCTCCTCACCACCCTGTCCTTGGGCTCCAACTCTTAACGGAGCCGGGTGGTGGCAGAAAGAACAGCACAGCTGGAATTCAGACCCCGGCACTCAGATCTGACTCCCGTGTGCTCTTGGCCAGGTCACTTCACCTGACCGCCCCGGGGGTCTGCTTTGGCATTTGTCAACCTGGAATGGGTCACGGAGAGAAGGCCTGGAAGGAACCCAAGCCCGCTCTGCAGTGTGCACCCCCAAATATAAGTGGAATGTCTGCAGGGAAGCAGAGGTGCAGAGGCAGTGCCACTTGCTAAGGGCCACACAGGAAGCAGGGACAGGCTGGGGTGCCTTTCCTGTCCGTTGTTCCGCACCCCAGGGCCCAGCCGTAGGGGCAGCGCCAGGGAGGCCATGTGGCAAGACCTGAGCAGCTGTGGGTTGACGAAGCCGAGCAGGTCCTGGATCAGCTTGAAGCAGGCGCTGATGAGCAGGCTGGAGCTGAAGGTAGTCAGCAGGGCCCACAAGAAGGAGGGCTGCCGGGCCCGGGGCCGGCCCCCCAGCAGCACCTCCCCCTCCACGCAGACTTTCTTCCCAAGAGCTTCTGCAGCTTCGGACCTGGCCGGGCAGGAAGGAGCAGGAGAGGAGTGGGCACCAGGCCTGGGAGTCCAAGGGCTGGCACTGAGGAAGAGGAGCAAGGGGCCTCGGGGAGCTGTCCCCCTGGCCCTCGGAACTGGGCAGGGGACAGACAGCACGAGGATTCCCAGGCCACTGTGTGCAGCTAGGGGAGGGTTTCTGAGGGGTGGACAATCGGCCCTGCTCTCCAAAGCCTGTGGCCCTCCCTACCTCCCCAGGGGTGGCTCCAGGGGAGACCCGAAGGGGACAGGGCAGCCAGTGGCCTAGTCTGGCAGTGGAACAGGGCAAGGGTAGAGATGCCACGGAAGCCAAGATGCTACTACCGGAGCCCAAATCCTTAGTGCCTCTGACAGGCAGTGGCCAGCAGGGGGTGCTGGGCTGAGTCAGCCTTGACTGCTTGGCTGGGCTGTGGGTGTGCGGTGGGGAGACTCCAGCCAGGACGCAGAATGGAGAGGCCTGAGCGCAGGCAGGGCAGAGCAGTGGTGAGAGCAGGACCTCCGGGCCAGCTCTGACACCATCAGCCAGGGACACCACTAAACCTCTGGTGCCTCAGTGTCCCCCTGCGTCTCACAGGGACAATAGAACAGGCACTCTGTCTGTGGCTGTGAGAGATTAAACGTGTTCACCTGTGTCCCAACGTCAGAGCCTGGGACAGAGCCTGGGATAGCGCTGTCCTGAGTGGTCGCAGCCAGGGGGACGGGGGAGGCCTCACCCTGCTGTTTGTCTTTCCTGCTTCTGCCAGGCCTCCAGCAGCCGCTGTACCACCCGGTGGGAACAGTCGTCCTCGTTCAGGGACCAAAGGTCCTGCTCTTCCAGGGGACGCTGGTAGCCCAGGATGGCCAGCCTGTGTGGGGGAGGGGACAGAGAGCCCCTCACAGGCTCAGAATTTAGCAACTAAAAGTGGGCAGGATCTCCGCAGCCCCCAAGGTCTCCAGAAGGGGGGGGGTCTTCCTCAGGAAGAAAGGGAGGTGTCTCCAACGTCCCCACAGGAGACAGATTGCAGGTTGCTGTCCGCTCTTCTCCTCCTCCTCCCCAGGGGCCCCATCTGTCCCCAGGCTCTGGTGATAAAATCCTTGTTGGATGAGGTTGGGTGAGCCAGATTCAGCCCTGCCTCAGGTGTTTCCCGGTGCTGTGAGGTTAATGAGTTGTCACCAGGTCACAGACACAATTATCCTACTCAAGCCACTCTGAGGGGCAGCCGGGAGATGACAAGCTGCAAGCGTCTCCCAGACAGAAGGGCTCAGTACAGATTAGGGTCCCTTCCTGCTCCCGGGCCTGTCCCTGTGGCTGCCTGATGGAGGCTTGGCTCCCAGCCCAGGAGCACAGCTGGGCCAGGCCTGGTCTGTATGTGTGCTCAGCCGCCAGCCCTGACATCCCTAATCTTGCCCAGCTGGGTCCTGGGGTGGGGACATGAGCAAGGCCACCTCCTCAAGTCCCTGTCCTTCCTCTGTCTCGTCTCCCCTTTGCTGTGGCCCAGGTCACGGCAAGAGGCAGCTCACCTTGTGAACCACCAGAAACACAGGCGCGACAGGAAGCCAGCACTGGCCTCTGGGCAGGGGTTCTAGGGGCAAGAGAATGGGATCGGGGATCAGCCGTGTCCCCCAGCTCCTCAGAGCACAGCAGGGGAAAGGAGGACCTCACTGCTTCGCGCTCCCAGCCTCCGTTTACAGACTGTGGCCCTCTTTTCAGAGGAATGGAGGTTGCTGGTATGGGCTGAGTTGAGGAGCAAGCTATGGAGCCCCCCACACTCCGCATGGAGCCCCACACCCTCCAGGACAAACTCACAGGGTCCGAATTCTTCGGAGAGAAAAGTGGCGACTTCTCTCTGAAGCAGGACAGGATGAGGGCGGAGAGCACCAGGGCAAAGTAGATGTAGAAGGTGGTGAAGCGGAAGGGGTCTGAGATGGTCCCCTGGGGGAGAGCGACAGACACCAGGAGGCTTGGAGGCCCTGCCTGCAGCCCCGGCCCTAG
>PVJX010039551.1:0-15690 GCA_004027295.1 Dolichotis patagonum
CACATCAGCTCCTCAGCCAGCGCAATTCATATTGCTTAAAGTCAACTGTGGGACGAACAAATAGCCCATCCAGCTCTGCACCCATCAGTACGTGGAGATAGGGCCAGGTTTACCCAGAATGGAGATGGCGGCTCTTCTTTTCAAGGGGGGTCGTCTGGTGATTCTGCACACTCGGCGTATCACACTCAGCCAGGATCTGAGGGATGTAAGGCCTCATGCCTGGCCCTCTTTATCCTTTAGCTGGGGTGGCAAAGACAGACCCGCAGGAACCATGATCCTCGCTGTCCTGTCTCTCCTGCCCCCTCCTTGCCCTCCATGTGTGGACTCCATGGAGCCCTTCTTCAGCGCCTAGCCACGTGCGTGTCTGTGCACCCCTCTCTCCACCTGTGTAAGCAGTGCTCACTCCCTTACGCACACCCACACACACCTTGCTCTTCCTCTGTGCATGGACTCACCGTGGACCCCTCAATGGTCTTGTCCTCGTACTTTTCCAATCCAGGGTCCACTCTGCTTTCTTTATTTCCTACTCCAACACCGGGGACTCCGGGAGAGAAACCACATGGGTGCGTGGAAAACGCTAAGGCCTGGACTATGGCACTCCACCCCGAGGAGCTGTGCCTCTCCTGGCCTCGTGAACCGAGGGCACCCACAGAGCTGACAAATCTTGGATACAGTGAGTTCATGCCAGAAATAAGGAATCAAGAGGTCACCTGACAAATGATCTGATTTAAAACTTCCACACCTGGTTTCCGTGCAGACAACCACAGAAGTACGCATATGCTGTTCCCAAATACAGCACTTCGAAGAGTCGCCTCACAAGGGCCGTGAGCCGGGAAAGTGCAGCTTTTGCAGCTGTCAAACCCTTCAAGCCTACAACTCGAAGGCATCCAAGCCACTCCGTCCCCCAGTGGCCAGCACAATGCGAGCGCTCACACTGCTGAGCGGGAAGGCGCCTCGCACTCGAGCCATCCCCGGCTGGGCTCTGCATTCCTCCCACAGAAGAGTAAAAGAAGCTCTCATTTTGGGTGACAAAAGCAATATCCACGGATCCTGCAGCCTCTCTTTTCAGAAAGTTAACATTTTATCACAACAATGGCCACTGTGAGGTGGGAAATTTCCGTGGGACACTGCGGCCCGACCAGGAGCCCTGGAAGTCTCTGGTGCCCTGAGCCCTCAGAGGACAGTGGCTGCTCTTCCCGTAGGCTAGGGACAAATCCTCCCGGGACAGCCCCGAGCAGACTGTGCCTTGGCTGTGAACCTCATACCAGCTCGGCAGGAACGACTGGAAGGATCGCCTGACTCTCTGACACGTGTAATAGTGTCAGACAGGAGGCTGATTGGACAGCGCGCGATGTCATTTTCTCTAATTAAGGAACTCTCGGGAAAAACTGAAATAGCCACAAAGCACTGTCAGCAAAGCAATCAGCAGCAGCAATTAGCTGTCAACTCCAGCTCCTGGGCTGAGGCTGCAGAGGAAGTGGGCAAGTCGCTCTGTACTTTCCAAACCAGCATGCGAGCAGGCATCAAGGACAAGGAGGACACACAGAGGGCAGAGCCTGCGGTGGGCAGCAGGGCACTGGCATCCAAGGTGCGTCTGCTGAGGGGCGGCAGCAGGTGAGAGGGCACTCTCTTGCTTTTGCTCTGTTTGCTTGTTCGTTTCTCTTGAAGTCGTGCACAGCAGTGACAGGTCCTGCCCCGAAATTCCCCAGCAGCCTCCGGTCTCCGGCCCCAGCACAGGCTTCGGGGACCTCCAGAACCCCTCTCCCTAGTCTTCACAATCTGTAAGCAGCTGCTGCCCATCGCAGCATCACCACATCTCGGCTCCCATAGCAGAGCCCATCAATACAGCAAGGCCATTCACAGCAGAAGCAAGAAAATGCACAAAGCTAGGAATATAATACAATTATCACCATAGGGAACAACGCATAACAATCAAGTCTGGGAGGACAGATGCATGGGTAGATGGATGGGTGCATGGATAGATGGACGGATGGGTCGACAGATGACAGACACAGATACCCTCACACACATATATGTGTAAGAATTATTAGAAGGAATCACTGACTCCTTCCCAATACTCCCACCTACGCACTTAACACAAAAATGCTTGTCCTCCGCAGCTGTTGGAAGGGATCCCTTCGCCATACCCCTCAGCCCTCAAGGGAGCGACCTCATGCATTGCTGAGATTGGGTACGCATGAGGACACAGAGGCCTGGGAACCTTCTTCTTGGTATTTCTTTTCTCAGTTATACACACTGTTCCTTTCTAGGAAGATGTCAGCAATGAAAGTGAGGCGCCTGACCGAAGCCAAAGCTCCTCATAACCGAAGTGCAGCGTCCCAGGCGGCATCCGACGTTCCCTGGCGGTCTGGCATCTGCATGCAGCTCTCCAGGGATGGCAAACTTAGGCCAGACTCTTTCTGCTGCAGAATTTGCTCAGCTTAAAGACAGTGACCAGCCTCCAATGAAGCTAAGAGTGAACACTGACATTAAAGTGGCATTCGTTGACTAGGGAAGCCAGGACAAGGCTTTACCTGATTGACTCAGCTGGGACGCATGACGTAGTGCCCCTTTCTGGCTACGTGCTCGGAACACATCTGTGACAGTCTCACAGATGGGTGACCCCAAAGTAGGAAACATTTACAGGCCATGTCTGGGGAGAGCCCGCTTCCTGGTTCCTGAACAGCCCTTCCACGTAACAGCAGAAGCCGACCTGCTCCTCCAGGCCTCTGTATGGGCTTCGATTCCAATCGTGAGGGCTCCGACCCCATGATCTGACCCTCCTCAAAGACCCTCATCTCTTCGTACACCCACTTTGGAGCTGACTTTCAACATGTGAATCTGGGGGGACACGGCCATTCAGAGCATAACAACCGGTATGAGAAGTCCCCTATATTTTTGGAAGCACCCTAAACATCACTGCTTACAACAAAGAGTTGGGTTTTTGAGTCCCAGGAACACAAAGCTCAAAGAGAAAATTGAAAAATAAAAAGCTTTAAATATGCATAGCAGTGATAAGCAATTAAGTTGACTAATTTGAACTGTAAAATGCACTTAAATGCCTTAATTTTGTGCCTTATTCCCTGGGGCATCCTTAGAATAACTTTCACAATATTGTGATATGAAGGATTTTAATGTCATTACTCAAAGTACAGTCAGCTACAAAAACATAGAAACAATGATTATGTAAAAACCCTGCTTCTCACACATAAAAGTGCACAAGAAGGACCCCTGCCTGTCTTGTTAAAAGGCAAATTCTGCTTCACCAGGGCTGAGGCAGGACCTGCGAGGTTGTACTTTTCACAGCCTCTCAAGGGTTGAAGATGGTCCCATCCCAACACCATGGATGGAGTCACAGTGACATGGAAGACAAAGGAGACCCCCAGAGACCATTCCCGAAATGGCCAGGGCATCACTAAGATCCTCACAGAATCAGCGTGGTGCACTCCGGGGCTCTGGGGACAGCGGTCATCCTGCTCTAGGACCTTGGATCTTACACCCACCCTTGGAGGTGCTAGACTTCTCCACAGCACCAGTTCTGCGGTCTCATTCTTGTCTTTTCATCTCTCTCTTTCCGTCTCCCACTCAGGAAGGCAATTCCAGAGAAGCAAATCTTTTTCCCTTACAACCGCCCTCAGAATAAGCTAGGGTGCTGTTCCGTCCCTCGCAGGCATGCATCCCTCAGAAGGAAGGATGTCAACCACTTCTAACCAAGAAAAGAATGTTTATATCCTCTCTGGTTTCCTATTAAGTTTTTTATTGTTATTATAATGCTTTCCTTTGTTCAGTTTTCCTTTGTTCCTTTGTTCAGTTTTCTTTCATTTCTCGCTGGCACTTTTATTTGCAATCAAATTTTTCCAGTAACTCCTAAAATAATGCCCATAGGGTACATCTACTGAAGACACAGAAAGCCACAGAGAATACCACTCCTAACAAGAAAAGAACCCCACCAAATTCTGAGGTGTACTGAGCACGTCAGAGAGCTGGGGTCACAAGGCAACCCAGTGAACCCAAGTCACAAGTGATGGGCCTCTCCAAGGAGAGAAAAGAACAGGCACTGTCACCTCTGGAGAGCACGGCACAAAGAGGTAGTGTTGTAGTCACTTTCTTGTCACTGAGACACCCACAATTTAAAGGAGGAGAGGTTTATTTTGTTGTATAGTTTTTAGAGGATTCATTCCATGGTCACTTGGCTCCAAGGCAGAAGGACTTGGCAGAGGACAGCTGCTAACATCATGGTGGCCAGAGAGCAGAGCAAGAAGGGAGGAGCCGGGAAGGGGGACAAACCCTTCCAGGCCACGCCCAAGTGACACACCTCCTCCTACCAAACCCCACCTCCTCATAGCCAGTCAGCTAGGAGCCCGGTGACCCAGTCCTCTTCCAACAGACCCGCTCTGAGTCCGTGAGGCCTCTGGGGACATTCTGGATATAAACCCTAACAGGCAGCCATCGTGAAAGCAGGAACAGGAAAGCAAGTAAGATTTTCACAAGTTCTTACAGGGAAAGTGTGGGCTAGCAAGACAGTAAAATATTTCAGAAACAACAGAAGCCCAAGCTGCCTCCCAGGCTTTCCCATGGGTCCCAGTGGGAACTCACAAGAAAACAGAGGGGCAGAGAATATGCCCTGTGGTAGGACACAGGCCAGAGATGCCAACCAGAACTTCATCTCCTACTAAACCGCAGCTTTCAACAGCAAGCCTGCCCAGCTCCAAGGTCCAAGCAAAAGTTCTCTTGCTCTTGAGAAGTGACAAAATCAAATGTCTGTCACCTGCCTATGGGAAGAACAAGAAACCCTCAAGGCCAGGATCCTGCACAGATGCTACCACTGAGGCAGAGGCAGGAAACTCTCTCACTCAAGCCCCCACAGATGTGAGGCAGAGACTGGCTCTTTAAAGAACAGGGATGCTCACAAAGCTCCATCCCAAGGCCACCCAACAGTGAGACTGGGCCAGGAGGACTGAGAACTCAGCACCATCACAGCTTTGTATGGACCTAGGAGCAGGAGCAGGGGTTAGGTAGAGACACGGAGGGAGGTTCCTGCTGCGGGGCTGAACGCTGAGGGGGAGCTCTGGGCACACCACACCCAGACAGATACTGGGCAACGCCTGGTCCCACCAGGAACTTGAGCATCTGGGACACCTCCGGATCCAGCCATCCTGTGCCCAATGCGCTCAGACTCGCCACTAACTACAAATGTTCACTACTAACCAGATTGACCCTGCCTATAGAAGAAGGCTCACGTCCATAATTTCCTTTAATACCTACTACTCTTCTGCAAGCCAGGTCCAACACTCAATGAAAACTCAGATCCTCAAAAAAGCAAGAAAAAATCCACTTTCAAGACAAAGCAATCCACAGAACCAGAGAGATGGTCCAGACCTTCAAACAATCTAGAAACTTTAAAACAGCTATCAGAAGCTGGGCGCTGTGGTGCACACCTGTAATCCCAGCACTTGGGAGGCTGAGGCAAGAGGATCACTGGAAATTCGAGGCCAGCCTGGGCTACAAAGTGAGTTCAAGGCCAGCCTGAATCACATAGTGAAATCCTGCCTCAAAAGACCAAAAAATGAAAATATAAATAAATAAAATGAATAAATAAATAAAAGACCAAAAAAATGAAAATATAAATAAGTAAAATAAAATAGCTATCAATATGTTAAAAGCTATTATAGAAAAGCAGGATATAATGGTAGCAAAGAGTCTCAGTAGAGAGAAAAAAACTATAGGAAAGACTGAAATAGAAAAATCTAGAAATAAATACACAATATCAGATGAGAGCAGCTTCTTTGATAGGATGCTCAGTGGTAGATAACAAAGGAATCAGTAAATTTAAAGATAATCAATAGAGCTTTATGCAGTGGTAGTATCACAGCCAATGAGGTTTATCCAAGATACAATTATGGCTAATTAAAAATAATCAATAGAGATAGACGTGATAGCACATAGTGTAATTCCAGCACTCTTTGGAGGCTGAGGCAAGAGGATCACAAGGTTGAACTCAGCCTGGTCAATTTAGAGACTCAGCAAAACCTTGTCTCAAAATAAAAGGTAAAGAAAGGTCTGGTGGTACAGCTCAGTGTGAAAGAAATTGTCTAAACAAAACTCCAGGAGAAAGAATAATTAAACAACAACAACAACAAAAAGGAACCTGAGAGCAAACAGAGGTGCAAAGCAAAGGGAGGAAGACAGCTTCCAGCTGCCATGCCAGCAAATCTGCACATCCATCTAAAAGTGAACTCTGACCATTTCTTCACACAAGACACAAAATTTACCTTAAAATGAATTCTATAACTAATGATACCTGTTAGCATATGAAAAAACAAGGTAGAGGATGGGAAAAGTATTTGCAAAACACATACCTGATAAAGGTTTGTACACACAGTATATCCTGTATTAGCACCATTACGTGAAGACAAATAATTTAGCTTTAAAAACTGGTGAATGGTTTGAACAGACACTTAGAAGATCCACAGATGGTCAAGAAGCATATAAAAAACTGCTCCATATGAGAGAAATGAAAATTAAAATTACAGTGACACAACACTATATGCCAATTCTGATTGCCAAAACGAAAAAGATGAATAATACTAAGTGCTGGGGAGGTTAAAAGGAGAGATAAAGTTTCATTTCTTGCTGATTGGAATGTGAAGTGGCACAGGTATTATAGAGATGATTTGGAGATTTTGTTTTCAGTGTTAAAACTGTACTTGTTACCAGTCCAATACAGTGCAATTAAACCTCAGTGACTTAGACCTATCAGAAAAAGAAGTATGCTCACGAGAAACAAAAACATGTGTTCCACAAGAAAGTTGTTCATGAGTGTTTGCAACAGCTTTACTCACAGTAGTCAAATCCTGTAAATTACCCAGATGTCTGCCAGGGAGTGAACAGGTAACTGGAGTCATCATCCCATGGAATTCAACTGAACAATGAAAAGGAATAACTATTGGCATTTTCAAAAAAACCAAATGAAAATTATGCCAAGTGAAAGAATTTGAAGCAAAAGGCTACATACTCTATGCTTCCATGTAGCCATGCTGGAAAAGAAATCAGATCATGGTAGTCGCAGGCTACAGTACCCTTCCAGGGCGTTGTATATTCTACACCTTGCTCATGGCAAGGCTTACACCACTGCATATCTTTGTGAAAACTGTCCAAACCAAGTATTTTAGGAGAGTGACTTTTACTGTTACTTATACCTCAGTAAACCCAACTAAAATAAATGAACACATAAATGGTACTTTGACAAAACAATGATTGTGTGGTCAATTGGATATTCACATGGAAAACAAAATCATGACTATGTCACATCATGTCTAATTAAGATGATTCCAGATGGGCTACAGAGAAAATTGTAAAGGTAAAATAATGTAGCTTTCAGATCATAAAACAACTTCATAATCTCGGGATAAAGCCAAGATTTTTTGAAACAAGACACAGTGAGGCTAACTACAAGTGGGAAAACTGATAATTTACACTATGTTAAAGGAATTTTAGTTCCTTAACAGTAAAAACACAAATCAAAGGAAAGAGAAAATATTTGTAAGACATATACCCTACCATGACTTTAAATGCAGAATATATTTCTTTTAAGATGTCTACAATTAAGTAAGAAAGATAATTTGATTAGGCAATTCAATTTTTTTTCACATTTTTAAAAACACTAGAAAAGGCTTTTCACAAAACAAGGTATCCAAATGGTCAATTAACATGAAAAAGGTTCCCGGTCACATTAGTCTACAGGGAAGGACAAAACTACACTACCCACTGCATACCTACAAGGAGAGCTTCAGGGAAACAAAAACGCAAATGCCTTGTATTGATGAGGAGACGGAAAAATCAGAAATTTCATATACTCCTGGTTGAACAGCAAATTTTTAATCAGTATTACTGTTTGGAAAGCTAACCTAGAATATCTTCTACAGCTGAATATATGGCAGAAAATCCAGAAATTCCCCTTTTGCACATACAAATTGCAACAGAAATGTATACAAGCAATAAAACTGAAAGCATAATTTAACAAAAATGACTCAAGAAGAAATAGCAAACCTAAATAAATCAGAGACTAATCAGTGGGTGGAAACCCTTTTACATCAAGCTCAAAGTGTCTCATTGCCAAATTCCGCCACACGGTCCAGTACCAGGTAATTCCCATATTTGGAAAACCAGTCCTGACAAGGGAGATACCAGGAAGAACATGTTTGTCCAATCTCATTTATATCTAAAACTTGGAGTACTGGGGCTGGGTATACAGCTCAGTGTCACAAGTGCCTGCCTGGCAAGCACAAGGTCGTGAGTTCAATCCCTGGTACCAGTAAATAAATAAATAAAACTTGGAGTACCGTATATAGCAAAAACAGAAAATATACCCTGATCGAGTTGGCTTTCTCTCAGTAGTGAAAGGTAGCTTAACACTAGAAAATCAATAAAGGGTAAAAAAATTACAAAAGATGAAAAGATAAAAAATCATTTGATCATCTCAGTAGATATTAAAAAGCATTCAACAAAGTTCAACACCCATTCTTGATAAGAACTGTTAGCAAGCCAGAATGAGAAAAGAAACTTAGGAACCCAGTATAGAGGCAAACACCAAGATTTCCTCCTCCACGTGAAAGCATCATAATTAACCACGCACAATGTGGCCACTGTTCAATATCTAGGTTCTCTCCTCTTTGCCAGTTTTATTTCGTTACTGTGATAGAGGCTGAGACACAGATGAGGTTGGCGAACTTCCCAACCCCCGACTTCTTCCTGTGGAAGCTGGGAGTCGAGCAGTGCCTAATGCCCGGGGCTGGGTGAGGCTTAAGGAGAGTCTGGGGCCAGCCGCCAGGGAAGCCGGGAGGAAAGCGCTCTGCATTTACCTGGTGGCAGATCTCCTCTCACGGCAGATGGCAGGCTCAGCTCAGAGGCCACTCTGTAAAAAGAAAGAGATGGACGTAGATGGTCAGGGACTTAGAACTCCCGCAGACTGCAATCGGTCCGAGCTACCGCCCACCCTGGGGCTCCTGTGCGTCCTCTGTTATCTCTGTCCCTCCTGGCCTCTCCCTGTCCGACCAGCTGAGTGGGACCCTCTCACGGTCCCCTCCACCTGCCTGCCATCCACAGCACTTTACTGTTTGCCCATCAGCCTGAGAGATAACTCTAAATTTTGAGCATGACAGTTTCTCCTGAAACCTCCTCCGCAGCTTCCTCTTCATCGCTGGAGGAAAGTCAGATCCCTCACCACGACTCCTGTGGCCCTGTGTGAACCAGGAGCCACCTCCTCGGGCAGCCCTGTTGCTGCCCGCAGCCACGCTCTGTACCAGGCCACTCCGGTCCACTGTCCTCCTGGTCCTGTTCTGCTGCCTCCCAGCTCCCACCAGCTCTGCTCATTGGCCAGGCCACCCGACAGGGTCCTAACTCATCCTTCCGTTCCCCCATGAGTGTCACCCCACTGAGTGTCAGGTCAGCTGTTGCTCTGGATAGGCTTGGGGTCCCCCATTCTCTACCCCCAAAGCCTGGCTTTTCCCCCTGTAACACCACATGCACTTTATTCCTCACTGTATCCTGGCCTCCCAATGACAAGGTTCCCTTCTGTCTTCAGCACAGCTGTGTCCTCAGTTCCTATCCTGGCTCTAGACCCAGAGAATACACTTAACAGATCCTCACTGTGGCAAAATGAGGAAGCCCATTCCTCACCCTTAGGACCCCAGGCCACCCGTGCGTTCACACCGATGGTTTAGAAAGGTTTCTGCTTCCTCATCAGACTGCCTGGAGGTCAGGATTCACTGAGTACGGAATCAGTGCTATTTTCCACACTAACATGAAAGGAGATTACAGCACAAGTGTGATAGCATTCTTCTGTTATTTAAAAGAGCTCTACTTCTTTTAGACATACATCTTCATTGCGTACATAAAAAGGAAAATATGAAAATATATAAATACATAAATATAAGGGTTCCTTTCACTCCCCAGCTCCTCCCCCTCTCACCCTACTTCTTGTCCCCATGCTGTGAGCAGCCCTCCTCCGCCAGGCCCCGCTGCCACGCCACCCTACCTTGGAGCCAGCCGACCACAATCTGTGAACCAAAATAAACCTCTCCTCCTTTTAAGTTGTGTCAGGTATTGTGTCTCAGCAATGACAAAGTGACAACAGTTGGGAATGCCAGTTTAAATTGGTACACACACACTATTGTCCTCTGGCCCTCCATAGCATTAGTGATGTGGCATTTCTAAGACAGCCCAATCTCCTCTGGGAACTTCTCCTAAGCTGACAACATCTTTCTGTAAGCATTGCTGCTGGCAAGAAAGTCTTCATGATTGATGTCACCAGAAGATCTTAGCCAATACCCAAGAGTCACATTTTCTCTCAGGCAGGCATTGAACACTGAAAAATAAGGGGTGCGATCATGCTAATCGAACTACCAAGTACACACGCACACACACACACACACACACACACACAGAGGCACTGTGAATTCGGCACAACTACCCTCCACCAATCACAACAAAATGTGCTTTCAAGTATGTGACGCCCTTATGTAGTCCAAAGCATCGCCATGTGGAGAAAGAAAACTGCCTTAAAATACGAAGTAGTCAAGAGCCTGCAGAGAACTTTGGAAATTTTAAGAATGCAGATGCTCCCTCTCACGCACACACACGCACACACAGACTCACGACTGAAAACTCTTACTGCTCACACCTGGGTGTGGGGAGGTGGGCACAAGCAAGCCTACCTCCTCAGGCCATGGCCTGGCACGGGGCTCCCTCCCTGGAGGAAGATGGCACCTCTGGCCATTCACAGTCCATGGGAGGATGGTCTCCTCCCAGAGAACTCCCTTCTCCCTAGGTAGTGTTTTGTTACTGCAAGATGCTTAGGGACACAGTGCTGTGACACACAGGAGTGTCCTGGAAGCACTGCAGCAAGAGAGGGTTCCCAGCCCTCAGCCCAGCACCCCGGGACCCTAAGACTCAGTCTATGGGTTCTCAACTACAGCTTTAGAAACACGGAAGAAAAGGACAACCCAGTGAAAGCCAGCAGGTCTCATGGTGACTCAGTTTCCACATCTGTAAAAATGGACACACAGGACCAGACAATGTATTAGCTCAGGGTCCCAGCGGAAAACAAGGCAGCACACTGCAGCAGGGGCTTCGACAGAGGGGACCAGGGACCATGCACAGGGCATGAACAGGAAACCACCTCCCACCAGATACTTCCAGGAGAAGCCAGGGGACCAGGAGGCCCACTGCTGCCCCCACCAAGGTGACGGGGCTGCCAGGCCCCAGAACTATGGAGCAGGGGATGAACAGAGAATCTCAGCCAGGTGATCTCCAGTGCAAGGCTAAGCTCGGCTGTAATGGGAAGAAACCGCTGAGCACAAACCTCCAGAGCGCAGAGGAAAACCCACCGGGCCACAGCGGGCATTCAGGGTGCAAGGCTCGGGCAGGCGGTGCTCCCCCACACTGCGCCAGGGAGGGGACAGTGCCCACAGAGGGCACCACCCAGGGCAGCTCTGCTACCAGTGGCTGAGCTCTTACAAATGGAGTGGGGTTCAGCTGCGAAGTGGTAGTCAATCCCTCCCCACCCCGCACCATACTCCCCAGATCCTCCCTTTTCCAGACGCAGGATCTCGGGCATCCTCCACCTCAGCAGAGTCTCCAGCAGGGACGAGGAAAAGCCTTGTGACGCTGGCCTCACGGGGCCTGAGCAACGGAAGAGCAAGGCTCACCGGACACCTGCCTGCCCCATGCCAGCCAGCCTGCGGGTCCTGCATGGAGGGAAGGTCAGAGGAGGCTGGGACTGTGCAGACAGGTGGCCTCCAGGAAGGGCTCCCGCGCCCTTTCCCACAATCCAGGCCAGGGCCAGTGACCGCCCAGGGGCCTCTTTCCTCTCCTCATCAGAATTCTTTTCAAAGCCTGCCCTTTCCCTGGGCTCCAAGCACCACCACGCCCACCCTCCCCGAAGCCGGGGCCCACAGGCTCCCCACAGTCAGGGTGCCCAGTGCGGGGACCGGGGAGGGAGTTTTCAGGGAAGAATCACGGGGCCTTGAACATTTCCCTGGGTGATGTGGTTGCTTCAAGCAAGTTCCTAGGACCACGCGTCCCAGACCCCAGCCCGGACAGCAGTCACAGTTCCTAGCGTCTGCTCCTTCCTGAGTGTAGAGGTCACTCTGTCCTTCAAAGCACGCAGAGTTCTGCACTGACCTTCAATGAGGCGGCCAGGACTTCAGAGAGGGGTCGTGCTGGGCTGGGAAACAATCTCAGAATAGACGGGAACTGGAACAAAAACCCACTGGGAAAGAAACAAAAATAAGTTTTCCAAGGAGAAACATGTGTTTTCCTCTTTCAAGTGAGCCAGAACTTTTCCAAGAGGCTTTCCCAAGCGAAGGAAGATGGACTTCCGGCCACTCACACGCTCACAGGCGCAGGGAGGCTGCCGGCCTGGGCTTCCTGAGCACTGACCTCTGCAGGGCACCCTGGGCGACCCGGCCGCATCGCCCGACCTCTCCTCTATGCAAACCCCGGGGTTGTGAGATCATTACCCAGATCCCTTCAGGCTTGAAGGATACCTGACTTTGGAGCTAGAAAAGGGATTTTCAAGCGCAAAGTCCAAGGATTTGATGCTGAAAAGTGAAGCAGAGAAGGAAGAACTGCCATTATCAGCCGGCGGGGCCCGGGGCTGACAACAGAAAACAAGCGCTTGGAGGCCTGCTGGAGGCCTCAACGGGTCTTCTCAGTATCCCCATTGCAGACGACACCAGCCGGGCGGCTCGCCCGTGCATCCCAGGAACGCCCAGCCACAGAAGAAATTCTCCAGGGACATGCCTCGGGGCAGCGTCCGCAGCTGTCTCCCTGGCTTCCAACTCGCATTTGGGTGAAACTGTACCACGAGATGATCCATCAGGCACTAAGTCTGATGCTGCTGCCCCTCTGCCAGGGTCCCGATAGAGAAGAGCGACAGATGTCAGCCTCGTTATTTCCCAGGAAACTGCCAGGGAAGGAAACAGAACACGTGTGCCTGACTGTAATATTTAACTGTTTTTGAAAACTCACCATCGAAACATACCAGCATTAACATGATTTCAACACTGACACTGCTGGACCTCTCACAAACACACACAAAAACAAGCCCACACTGGGTAACTCCGAAAAAGCAATCTGTCAGTTGTAAGACGCAAGCACTTCTTCAAAAATGGTTTGTGTGCTTTCAGTAAACACCATGCTAGCATATTGAGTACCCTCAGTGAGAACCTCACAGCCTCTGAAAACAAGAATGGACCAGTTGCTGGTCATACGGGTCCCACTGGCCTGCAGTGCTGAGCACTCGGCAGGGGTAAACCGAGCTCATCACCCCTGCCCAAACAAGCCCCCCGCCCCACCCCTCCGCTCTGCCTGCACCTCACAGGCAGGAACCGAGCAGCCTGCTCTATCAACCAGTCCTGCATGTCCTGACTCCAGCACCTGTGACTCCGCCTCTCCAACCTGCCACAACCCAAGCGGCCCCTGAGGTTCTTGGGGTTAAGGACCTCAAGGGGATGAGAAAAATAAGAAGAGACAAGGCTGGGGTCAGTTAGAGTCCTCATCCTCCTGATGGGAGGAAAGGAACTGCTCAACCACTGCAGCACGTTTATTTATAGACGGGAAAGACGATGTCAGTTTCAGCCCCTCTGCGTAGCAACCCATTGCTTGGCTTGTCTAGGGCCTTGGTATTTTGTGGGGCTGTAGCAGCTTCTTCAGGTGGCTGACCCGGACGCACTTCTTTTCCGGTAGGATCACCTCTGGTTCATGCCCTAGGTCGATTTCCAGCTTCCATGGCTCCCAACACCAACCCTGCTGCCGCGACCTTGGGTCCAGCCCTCCCAGTCCGTCTACCAGACAACACTAAGACCGTCCAGCCTTCGGAGTTTTCCGCTCATTCCTCTGTCCTGGAGACATAGCTGTCACCAGCCCACATCGGACGTCAGCCCTGCACCCACCCTTCATAGCTCCCTGCCTCTGTAGGAAGAACTCAAAATTCAGCGCAGGGTCCTCCCTCACACCCCATTCTCCAGCCTGACAAAACTCCCCCACCCCACCCGCAAAGGGTCCACCTGATAATTTTGCCTCTTTCAAATTAAAAACTTCTCTTCCCTGTGTCCCAGGTCCAGGTCTTGAGAGGTTCTCATACCCCGCTCAGTGGTATCATTGCTGCACTGGGGAGACCCCTTCCCGACCACCTTTCCCCTCCCTGAATCGAACTTATTCTTTGGGTTCACTACCTAAATTCAAGGTGGCTCCCCAAAGAGCGCTCCCCTGGGCTCTTTATTCCACAAAAGAAATCTGGTCCCACTGCTCCACACATCTGTCACCCCGATGACTGTATATGGATGCCTGGTTACCAGGCTCGTCACCCCCGGCAGAGCAGAGAAGCTTCTGGTCCAAGTTCACCCCCAGAGGCTAACAGGGCCTAGTACTTATTGTGACTTTTCAAATCAGTGCACGGGAGCTCCAGCCTTCCTGCTGCTACAATAACAATTTTCTGCTCACTGCACCCATGCGGTTAAAGGGGCCACTGCCTCCCTTGCAGCTCAGCTGTGCCCTGGAGAGAAGAGCCTGGAGCCCCGATATCTCACGCACTCCTGTGCCACTCTTCTCCCAGACACGGGCTTAGGGCGGGCAAAAGCATGAGATATGAGGACCCTGGAGGTACGGGCAGGGTGTGTGTCTACAGGTGTCCCTGTGCAAAAAGGCTTCAAGAGTAGCAACCAGATACTCGTGTGCCTTACTTTGCATTTTAGAGTTTTTTCCATCGTGAAATAACAAGCACAAACCTACCGGGCTTATTGACCTATGGGCAATGCCCAGCTGGAGTGAGGGCGAAGGACACAAATATGTCAGGCTCTCTTGGGTGCCACTGGTCTTCCTGAGAGCAGGCACAGCATCTTCATGCTGCAGGTGATCAGTCCAAGTTTGATGAGTGAACAAAAGAGTAACAGAAAGCAAATAAAGGGATGAAAGCTGAATGCATCCTAGCCTTGAGGGATTCACCACTTAAGGGGGAAAATATCAGAGAAGTCAACACTGGGAAACCATTACGGACACCATCTTACATAAGCTGAAGCACGTGAAGTAGTAGCTCGTGCAGGGCAGCTGCTTCTGGACCGGTCCGATCTGTACGTGCAGCAGGCTACAGACAGGCAGTGTCCCCGCTGTCCTCCACATTCCTGTACAAAGCAACCCGAGAGCTGACCCTTCGAGTTGGTTCTCCTGACACTTCAGTGCCGGTGACCCTGGAATAATGCCTGTAGCTCACTGTATTCGGATTCCCTATAACCATGTCACCATCAAAAGCATTACGATTGGAGTGATGACTCTCTGAGAAGTCCTGTCAGGCAGCCTTAGACTTCAGAGCAGAGTCCAAAGCAGGCCTTCTCTCCCGTGGACACTAATCTTTCTCCCATGGAGGAAAAGGAGTGAATACGTACGATCAGACTAACAGCTGGCCGTCCACGTGACTAGACACCCCTGTGGGAAGGGGTCACATACAGGGACCCAGGGTCCAAAAGTAATCGAAAACTGAGCATTATCTTTCCCTGAATACTAAAGAGGAAGCAGTGCATAACCCACAGCGGTGGGGTTTTTTCCCTGTATGGGGAATCAAACTCACAACCTTGTGTTCACTGAGCTAGATCCTGGCCTAGCAGTAGTTCTTAAAAGCCCTTCCGCAGCTAC
>PVJX010039552.1:0-15677 GCA_004027295.1 Dolichotis patagonum
AAAAAAAAGTAAAAATAAAAGATCACCACAAAAGAAGTGATTCAGTAGATGGTTCAGTTGTGCCAATGAGAAATACAAATACATGCAAGTGAGAAAAGTAATTGTTTTAATGTTATAAGCATGGTTGCTTGCAGGTAATGCTAACATTTTCAGTAGTTTTTTGTTGTAGTAAAATATAGAGGGCATGAAATTACTTTAACCATTTTGTTTATTGGAGTACGAAAAAAAACACATGCCATCAAATTTACTATATTAGGGCTGAGCATATAGTTCAGTAGTAGCGCACTTACCTAGCACACACAAGAGCCTGGGTTTGATTCCCGGCACTGAAATACATACACACATATATACATACACACACACACATACATACTGTACCATTTTAACCACTATTAAGTGTATAGTACAGTGGCATAAACAGTATGCACATTGTTGTGAAACATATCTCTAGAAATTCGTCATCCCACGAAACAACATTTTATATGCACTGAATCACTCTTTATTTCCCCCATCCTCCAACTCCTATTACCGGATTGGTAACTGGGTTATGTGGTAACATGGTGATGCAAATAGCCATGTGCAAAGGTTTAGATTGGATGTCTTTAGGTCGGTATCACTCTACTTTTCTGATTCTATGAGCTTGACTACTTTTGATACCTCATCTAAGAAGACTCATGCAATATGTGTCTTTCATTATTGGCTTATTTCATTTAGATAATGTCTTTGTTTCATCCATTGTATAACATTTTTGTGGTCAAATAATATTCCACTATGTGTGCACACCACATTTTTTTTTTATCCACTCAGTTTTCAGTAGACATTTAGGTTGTTTCTACTGTACAATGAGTGCTGGTGTGCAAATATATTTTTCAATTATTGTGGATATATACTAAAAAGTGGGTTTGTTGGATCATACAGTAATCCTCATTTTAGTTATTTTTTTTAGCAACTTCTATACTGCTTTTCATAGGAACTTCACCATCTTGCATTCTTTAGCCAATTTTAAACATATAACTGAGTGATGTGAGGAACATTTACAGTGTGTACAGCCAGCAACACTACTCATTTCCATGAATTTTTCACTAACTCATTAGAGAGTAACTCCCCATTCCTCTTTCCTCCCTTGCCTTTGTTCTATCTTTATAAATTAGACAATTATAGGTACCCTATAGGGATGGAATTATACAATAGTTGTCATTTTGTGTCTAGTATTTCTTAGTGTAATGTTTTCAAGGTACATCCACGTTGTAGAATCTATCAAGAAAACATTTTTTAACAGTACGAGAGATTGAAACTAAGACCTTTGCACGAAGCTACATCCCTTGCTCATTTACTTTCACTTTGAGGCAGGGTTTTGCCAAGTCATGAAGTTGTCTCAGACTCCCAGAGTGCTAGGATTACAACCATGGGTCTCTATGCCCAGGTAATTTCATTCTGGTAAATGACTGAATAATATTCTTTTTAATATACATTAGCACATTTTGTTTATCCATTTATCTGTTGGTGGACACTTGGATTGTTTCCACCTTTTGAGTATTCTAAATAAAGTTGCTTGAAATATTAGTATACAAGTATCTGCTTAAATCCTTGCCTACAATTCTTTGGGGAATATAGAAGTGGAGCCGGATATAGGAGTGGAATTTCTGGGTTATGTGGGACTCGGACATGTTCAGGTCTATCACGGAAAGGATACAGGATTGCCCACCCACCTTCCATAGCTATGCAAAATAGCCGTGGCCAGATGTTTAGACTGGATGTCTTTAGGTTGGTATCCACCTCCTGAACCAAGGAGCTGTTGCCAGACGTCACGTGATACCAAATGTAATACAAAGTGGAGGAGGGGCCGATTCTTTTAGAAATGAGTAGGGCAGGAGCAAACTGTGACTGACACCTAAGTATGACATCAGAAGTAGCCATAAATAAGTTGATACATACTATGGATATAGATTAATTAATATTTGCCAGATGAATATTAAATTGAGCTTTTATTACCATTCCATAATTGATTGTCTCAACAGTCAATTTTTTTCAAGTTATCCAATGTTTAATAATTCAGATTTCTCCTGTTAGGTTCACAAAGGATGATTTCTTTTGAAACTCTCAAAAAAGCCTAACACTTATGGATGCAGGCTCTAGAGACAGGTCATCTGGGTTGTTTTTGTTTTACTGTATTTGTTTTTGTTTCTTCTCTTTTCTTTCTCCTCTTTCCTGTACCTTGGGCCTTGGAGATGCCAGGTAAGTGCTGTGTTGACTGCGTTTCAATTTCCTATCAAATTCTGACTGTCCAACGACCCCTGTGCGAGTTATTTGTCCAACTATGAGACTTCTTTCTTTCTTTTTTGGTACCAGGGATCAAACTCGCGACCTGGCGCTTGCTAGGCAAATTCTTATGCTGCTGAGATAAATCTCTGGCCCTGTTTATCTTTAAAATGGTTTAAAATCATACCTGCTCAGTGAGGCTGTTACAACCACTGGAACAATGAGGGTGACACATATCCCTGGGCTCTTGGTATACTCAAATCCAGATTTTCAAGATATTATCATTTTGGTTTTGGATCTGGTGTGTGATTATAGTGTGTGGTTGGTATGAAATTATTACCAATCCTTGGTAACTTGGATTGGTGTTTTTAAAAATATTTTTATTTTTACTTACATGTGTGTAATACATAATGATTACATTTATCATGGAGCATTAACACACCTACACAACCCACAGCAGTGCTCTTTGCATCTCCTCCCCTCATCTCCCTCCCCCTTCTTCTATCTCTTGGTCCTTTCCCATCTTCTAAAGATCTATCTGTCTGGATTGACTTTCTTGTGCCCTCTCCCAACCCCTACCCCCATCAACACTAACGAAAAAAGGATCTCCTTTCCTTTATTTCCGTGAGAATCTCCAGTCATCATCCTCACACTTCCTGCCAGCCGCTGTCACAGGTCACTGTTGTACTTTCCCGTTGTATAATTTCTCTTCTTTTCATGTGGTCACATTCGACCAGAGATTTTCACTTGCGGGTGTTGAAAACTTAAAACAAAACAAAACATAAAAAACCTCTGGTCCCACCTCCAGGAAGTTGAGCTCAATGGCTGTGGGATGGAACTGAGAGTCATTCAACAATATTTGTTGAGCACAGATAGTCTAGTGGAAGGGGTGTAGAGGGACCCTTGAACCGTAGGAAGGACTGGAAGCCAGGACTTTGCTTTATTTGCATGTTTTGGATTTCTCAGAGTGAGGATTCTAGAAGTCACTGAAAATGTTGCTGAACGGATGAATGACTTATCCTTGGCCTTCTATGCTCAACATACCTTTTTCTAGATTTCTGTCACTAGACCTTCAGTCCCAGGATGATAATATGTCCAAGCACCTAATGCGATGCCTGGCACTCAGTAGGTGCTTAATAAACAGTGCTTTAATGCCAAGTCTATATTTAAAAAACATTCATACTGTTTATTATAGCAACGTGGGCTTCCGGGATATTATACTGATAACATCAGGGAATCCCTACAAATAAACACTCAGAGACAGGCATCATCTGGCAGAGGGGCCGCACTGCTACCTCGACAGCCATCTCACAGGCTGATGTTTCTTTCCTGCGGCGCCCGGCGAGGACCACCAGCCGCACACAGAGCGGCTGTGCACTGCTCTGAGCAGAAGGGCTCTCCCTGCCCCCTCTCCCCGCGCAGCTCGCTCGGCCCCCCGCCTCCTCCTCTCCGCCCACTCCCGCCGCGGTCTCCCGGCGGCCGCGGCTTTGTCTCGTGGGCCGGTCCCCGGCGGCTCCCTCCCCCGAGCAGCTGCCGCCGAGGGAGGACTGGGCGCGGGAGCTGTCCGGTGTCCCGGTGCTGAAACCCCGAACCCCCGTCATCCACCACTACCATGTAAGGCCATGAAAAGGGCTCGTCCTGGCGCAGCGCGGACATGGAGGAGGACTTATTCCAGCTCAGGCAGCTGCCGTGAGTACCATGGGGGCGAGTGAGAGGCAGACAGGCTTTCTTTTAAGAAACGCAAAGCTGCAGGGGGTGCATCTCTGCATGGTTTCCTGAGTGCTTAAAGCCAACCGTTCCAAAGGAAGGAATTAGGCCTAGAGCAGATAAGCCATTTTCCTGCCTCGGCAACCCAGCTTCTCCATCTCGGACTCAGTTCCATTTTTCAGATCGGTCAGGATCCTGCCGGGAGCCACGGGTATCATATTTTCCCTTTTAATTGCTCTCTATCCTAAAGGGAATTGTGAGGGCTGTGGGTGAAGGAAGCATTAGCTGCTAGTTGGAAATGTGGACTGAATTGATAAGTCTGTGCAGTGACCTGGGTCCTTTCCAGCCCTGCTCTTGTGTTGTGAAATTCCTCATTTTTCGGCAAGGTCTTTTGGAAATGAATGATGCGATGTTGCAAACTGGTTTCTAAAAAGCTGAGATTCCTTCCTAGAGGAGAAGCACCGGTAGAGTCCTGTTGTTTATGGAGTGAGTGAGAGAGATCCTTGTGCGCCGCCTAAACCTCTTGCCTTCTTCTGAATGAAAAGGTTTTCTAGCATCTAACTAGCTGGAGTGAGACTCGCTGTTGGGAGCATCAGGAATGATGCTCCTCTGAGGACGAGCATTTTTTAGGAATACCAGGTTTGCTTCAAAAATCCTGGGAGAATACAACCAGGCAACGGAATGAGCAGGGGCCTTGTGGAGGGGCTTACAGATTTTCTTCTACCCCAAGAAGCTGGTGATTTGTTAAGCGAATTTCAAGAGTCTAAGAGGGGGCATTTTAAAAAGCGCATTTCTGATGGGTTTTGCTTTAATTTTTAGAATCACTAGCCATTTGGATGGTAAAGTAGGTTCTATTTGGGTTTGTTGGAAAGGATACATTATTAACAATAACGTGTAGCATGTGTGTATTTTCTCAACTTTAAAAATGGTATGTTTTGTTCTTTGAGCTCCTAAAGAATTCTCCCAAGTGACTTTGAGTGTGACTGATACAGCTCTCAGCTTCTGAGCGCAGAAGGGGATTGTAACACATACTTCTCAATCAGTGTGGAATTAATTTTATTTTAAAATTTACTTAATTTAGATTTTATTCTTAAGCCTTTATTAATTGACCCACAAATAGCATGATTTATGAATACAGTATTATTTCACAAATGCTGAAGGATGCCTAATGATAACAATCAGAGGTAGACGTATGAATAGATTAAAACGTAAATGAATGTGTGCAGATCTATCAAGGAAAACATACCACTTTCACTGGAAATAAATATGTTAAAAAACCAAAGTATTATTCCAAAACAAAAATAGTTCAAAAATTGAATTATAAAATTTGGAACTGAGAATAAGAGTATTGTATATATTGAAACTTCAGTTTTTTTTTTTAAGGGTCTTTTTTTTTTTTAAATATTTTCCTTTTTGGTACTGGGAACCGAACTCAGGGCCTTACGCTTGCCAGGCAGGCACTGCACCGCTGAGCTGCATCCTGGCCTGAAATTTTAGTTTTATTGATATAAATTTTCAAACAATGTCAGAACATATGAATTTTGTAAAAGATCTATGTATGCTTAAGCTAATATATAGGTATACTACTATTGTAACAATTCTTTCCCTAATTGAAAAAGAACAAAAATAGGGGGCTAACTCAGTGGTAGAGCAGAAAAAATTAATTAATTAACAATTAATTTAGCATTTAGCTTTCAGATATAGCTCAGTGGGAAAGTGCTTGGTTAGCAGGCATGAGACCTTGAGTTCAATCCCCAGTACTGACAAATTAATTTAGAGCTAGGCATGGTGGCACTCACCTGTAATCCTAGCATTCTGGGAGCCTGAGGCAGGAGTATCAAAAACCTAGCCTGAGCTGCATTGCAACTTAGCAAGATCCCATCTCAAAATTTAAAAAAAATAAAAAGACTAGAATTGTAACCCACTGTGAAGGCTCTAAGTTAAATCCCCAGGACCACAAAAAATTAATTTTAATATAAACATAGTATAAATAAAATTAACATAGTAAATAAAACTCAGAGAGAGGTGCAAGAATGGAACTTGAGCCTTCCTCTTCTGAAACTCCAGTCTTATTACCCAGAGTTGTTTCTTGATTATTCTTTCTGATGTTTTGTGGACAGAAGTACATATAGTATCAGTTAGAGGTTGAATTGTGCACTGTTTGAGAACATTTGTTCTGAGTCAGACATACTTGGGTTCAAATCCTGACCCTCACAGCTGTGTTACTTTAGGCAAACAAGCTAACCTTTCTGAGACACAGGTTTTCAGCTATGAAATTAGTATCGGGTGGTGAAAGTGTGGTTCAGGATAAAACATATGCAAGATCTTAAATTTAATCCCCAGCAGCCCCCCAAAAATGGTTTTATAATAGTACTTGATTGGTTATCGTGAAGAACAAATGAGACAATGTATGTGAAATATTTGGCAGGAACAAAATAACATATGTAAGTTATTATATTCTTATTACATTAAAAATCATTTAGAAAAACAAAGTATGTGGGTTCACTATTGCTGAACTCCCAAAACTTGTTATTTGAAAGCCCCAAGCTGCATTTGAATGAAGTGAAAATTAGCCCTGAAATGCACTGACCTCAATTTATTTAAAAAAAAAAAAAAACAAAAAACAGTGAGCTGAAAGACTAAGGAAAGAACCACATGTATCTGAGTGGGTTACAAAGCACGACTGAGATTTTTTTAAACCACACACCACCCCATATCTTAGGCACAGATTGCGGATTTCCTGAGAACAATATGGTTTTTTTAAAAACCCTGAGTGCCTTGTAAAGGGTTGGCAGGAGTGGATTTTGGAATGGACTCAGTCCTGTGGGAGGCCAGGGGTTAAGAGATTATAAGCCATTAAGTAGTTTACAGGGTAGAGGAAGGAGGAAAGAGAGTGAGGGTACCCAAGAACACATTCCTTTCTTGCACTTGGAGGCACCTTCACATGGCTCTGGATGGTTCCTCTAAAATTACAACCCCCCACGTGCTGATCACCCAGGGACAGTGTTGCAAATAGGAGATTCAAGTGGTTGAGATTTTGTATCCACTTCCGTCTTACTGCGAGTCCATGTACAAGTAAACATTTTATTTAGGTCTCTTCTAGGATAATTTCTTTTTGTCCAGGGCCAGAGATTGAACCCAGGGCTTTGCATATGTTAGGCAAATGCTCTACCACTGAGCTGTATCCCTGACCCATGAAATGATTTCTTGAAACTAAGTTTTCCAGACAACATTGATGGATATACACATTGAGTGACTCATTCATTGAGTCAATGGTTTAATTGGATGCCAACTATACAAAGGATTCCTAAACTGAATGAAATAGGATAGTCCTTTCCTTTGAGGAGCTCACAGTTTAGGAGCTCCACTGTCCCACTTGGAAACCAATAGCTATATGTGGCTATTTAGATTTAAACTTAAATTATCTACTTTATATATGAAATAATTTATACGGCATAGCATATTTTATAAGTATGTAAAAAAAATTTAAATTGGTTCCTGAGTAATTTCAAATGTCCACACTGCAAATGCTGGTCTGGGGATGCAGTTCAGTGGAGCAGCACTTGCTTAGTCTGCAAGGGCCCTGGGTTCAATCCCCAACCTCACAAAAACAAACAGAAAGCACATACTAACCACGTTTCAGATGCCCAGTAGGCTACCATGCTGGGTGGGATGTCCAGAGTACTTCCATAGTGACCATAATTTCCCAAATTCCATTGGACACCACTCATCTAGTAGAAGAGGTGGGCTTTGACTACATCACCACACGTGTAATTAAGGGATTATCTTAAGAGCTATCAAGCACTCATGCAGTACAAGGAGACTAGTTCTAGATGGGGAAGGGAAGAAGTGACAGAGGACTTCCTTGAGGAAGTGAGATTTGAACTGAGCTCCCAGAGATGTGTAGGAATCATCCAGAGAAAGAGAGAGAGAGAGAGAGAGAGAGAGAGAGAGAGAGAGAGAGAGAGAGAGAGGAAGGACGAGGAGGACAGGAGAACTCCAGCAGAGGGAACCATATGGGTAAAGGGCCTGAGTAGAAAAGGCTTGATGTGCCGTGATCAATGGAGCATAATGAACAATTAGCTCAAGGGAAGACTGCAAAGGACAGAAGGGACCTGGTCTACGGAGCCTTGCAGTAGGTGACAAGATGTTAGGACTTGATTTCACATGCACTCTCTCCTTTCTTACAAAATCTGTTTTTCAAGATAGAGCTTAAGTCCAACACTTCACTGAAGCTTCCCCTGGATTTTGCTGGGTTTAACCAGTGACAAAGATAAAAGGTGACATCTGAGTCAGGCAGAGCTGGATTCAAACTCTGCTTCTGTCACTGGCCACCGAGGTGACTTTGGGCCAGTGGCTTCATCTCACAGGGGCTGGATGTTCACCTGCAAAGCTGGGCGTCATCACACCCGTGAGGCTGTGCTGTTGGCAGCAGTGAGGAGCTGGTCACCGGGGCGCTTTCAGTGCAGGGTCTGGCTCGAGGCAAAGGCTCAGTGAATGGTGCTGGGGTCCCTCCAACCTGGTTTGTTCCCCTCATTTTCAACTTGCTCAGGTCCTAAAGCACCTGCAAGCTGTAGTCTTCTTCATAGAGCACTAAGAAAATGTCTGATTTGGTGTGAAGGCCACGTCCAAACTCGATCTCTATCTCTCCTCCATTCTGCTCCTCTTTTGGCTTCTCCCATTGCAGACCATCGCCACCCACCCATCTTATTTGAACTGAAAATTTCGGAGCCAGCATAGACTTTTTTTTCTCCCTTCCATATGTCTCTTTCAGTGCATTAGGAAATCTTGTCGGTTCTGCCTGTAAGCTTCAACCAAGACTCCAAGCCCTTCTCTCCACCTCTGCTGTGATCCCCAGCCTCAAGTCCCCATCCTCTCTCACCAGGATGAGTTGCAGTGGTCTCCAGGCTGGTCTCTTACTCTTACTGTTTCCCTACATCCTATCCCAATGCAGCAACCAGGGCGCTCTGCTCAGAAGCCTTACATGGCTCCTGTAGACCTCATCTCTTCAATTCCCTGTCCTTTACATGCCGCCACTGTAGGCCCCTCCAACTCCCCTGCTGCCCTCAAACCTGCTAGGGTCCAGCCTCAATGGGTATCATTCCCTCCACCCAGAAGGCTCTTCTCTAGGGTGTTGGCTTCACCTTTGTCAGTGTCAAATGCCACTTTCTCCCCCAAACTCACCCTAATTATCTTCTTTAAAATTTCAGTGCTCTTCAATTCTTTCTCTCTCTCTCTGTCCTCTCTGCTGTCTGTCTCTCTAATTCTCTGTCTCTCTCCCTGTCTCACACACACACACACACCTCAAAACCAGAACATAATGGGTATTAGGAAAGATATTCAGACATTGGAATCCCCCCACCTTTGGTACCAGGGATCAAACTCATGACCTGTGCTTCCTAGGCAGGCACTTGTGCCGCTGAGCTATATATCCCCAGCCCCCAGACACTGGAATTCTTGTACCCTGTTGGTGGGAGTATAAAAAAGTATGGGTGCTGTGGAAAACAGTATGACAGTTCCTCAAAGAATTAAAAATAGATTTCCATATGATCCAGAAATTCCATTTCTGGGTGCATAATCAGCCCTTTATATCTGTGTTTCCACATCCATGGATCCAACCAATCATGAAACAAACCTTGCATCTGCCCTGAACATGTGCAGTCATTTTCTCTCAGCATTATTCCCTTGAACAATATAGTATGACAGCTATATACATAGTGTTTACATCATCTGAGGTATTAAAACTGATTTAGAGATGATTTAAAGTATGTGGGAGGATATGCAATGGTTTGATGCAAATGTGATGCCATTTTATATAAGGGATTTAAGTATGCATAGTAACCCAAAAAAATTAAAAATGGGGTATTAAAGAGATATTTGTACATCCTTTTCCATATAACATTTACAATACCTAAAACATAGAGGCTACCTATACTCAGCAGTAGGTAAATTGATAAACAAAATGTGGAATAATCATGCAATGGAATATTGCACAATCTTGTATAGTGCTCAACTTTCCTTACTAGAGTTAGAGCTTCCACGGTTAGTGACCTGGCATATCCCAAGCGTTGGGGACATTGCTGTAGATTTCATCTGGTGCTGGATATTGGATTCTAGTATAAGCCAGTCTATGTAGGTCAAAGGATTATGAAAACCTTATGAATAAAAAAGCAGAAAATCCATTCATTGTCCGTACTATTTTCCCTGGCAGTGGGGACCACCATTATTACATTTGGGTACTGAATGTCTCAGTCCACCAGGAAAGATAAGACATAGCTTCTTTACTTCACATTTGCTCTTCTGTTTCCCTATCTCCTTTGACTCAGGAAGGTTGGAAGAACGATACTTCGGTTCATTGCCTACCTGACTATTCTTCAAAAACATTTTAATTGGCAAAAGTTATGCTTATTTATTGTATGCCACATGTTTTGAAACATGTATGTATTGTCAAATGGGTAAATCAAGGTAATTAGTATATAAAGCCAAGCACAGTGGCACATGCCTGTAATCCCAGTGCTATGAGAGACTGAGGCAGGAAGACTGTGAGTCTGAACCCATCCTGGGTCAAATTAGCAAGATTCCATGTCAAAATAAAATAAAAAGGCTGGGAATGTGATTTAATGTGAAAGCCCTAGGTTAAATCCCCAGTACTAAAAAAAAATTAGTATATGCAATGCCTTTCAAGCTGTGTGTGTGTGTGTGTGTGTGTGTGTGACAAAGAGAGAGAGAGAGAAATGAGAACACTTAAAATCTATTTTCTTAGTAATTTTCAGGTACATTGTTGTTAATTATAGCCTCCAAGTTGAGCAATAGATATGTCCAACTTACTCCTCTAACTGAAACTTTGTACCACTTGACCCACACTTCCTCCCACGGACCCCCAAGCCCCTGGTATCCACCCCTCTACACTCTGTTTCAACGTGTTAAACTTTCTCAGATTCTATACATCAGTGAGATCGTGTAGTCTTTCTCTGTCTGCACCCGGCTTAGGTTACTCAACAGTATTCTCCAAGTTCACCCGTGTTGTTGCAAATGACAAGATTTCTTTCTTTTTTTATGACTGAATAGCATTTTACTGGGTACTAACACATTTTCTTTACCCATTCATCCATTATGGGTACATAGGTTGATTCTGTTTTTGCTGTTGTGAATAATGCTTCAATGATTACAAGGCTATTGTGTTTGAAAGTGTTCCAGGTAAACTCTCTGGGTCCAGATGAGCTCTGGAAAGGATTTGTATTTGAGTTCTAGAGGAGAAGGCAGAAGCAGGTCTGTTTCCTCTAACTCAGGAGACTTATGCATAGAGACACAGGACCAAGTAAATGACAAAGGCACCCATGAGACTTCTGGCTCCTGACCCAAAAAGTCAGTGGGACAGAAGAAAAAGACTTTGGCTAATAAGGAGAAATGCCACTGATTGTCACTCTCTCTGGACAAAAAGTAGGGTGTCATTGCAGTAGCTGGGGAAATCCATATGAGTAATCCCCTAAAGCCTTTGTAATTTCAAGTTCAGAGCTGTTCCCACCCCTCATTTCACATTTGTATTTCTTGCTGGCCGGCTTCACTCCAGAGAATGTAGATTTCAGTGACTTAAAGAGAACAGTTTGGAAGCCAAAGAAAGAAAGTCTTGCAAAGAGACTACGGTTTGAGTAACCTTAGGTCTTAGAGAGAGTTGTTCCAGGGCCCACTTGACTAGACAGTGGCTTTGTAACCTCAGCCATGGGGTCTTTGCTGGGCTGTCTAAAAGATGCTGGGCGTGGTGGCACATGCTTATAATCCCAGCACTCAGGAGGCTGAGACAGGAGTGGGTGCTGCTAGTTCAAGACCACCTTGGGCTATATAGTGAGCTCAAGACCAGTTTGAACTACACGGCAACATCATGTCTCAAAAAACAAAAATTATACAGATTAGGGCTGAGAGTAAAGCTCAGGGGAGCGCATATGGCCCTGGGTTTGATCCCCAACACCAGAAAGAAAAAAGAAAAAGAAAAAGAATTATGCATATTTGCATGTGAATCATTGTGTGATCTTTAATACTTTGCTCAACGTCCCCTAAGACATTTAGGGGTGCATGGGTCACCCTTAAGGTCCTTTTGAGCTCTGGAAAACTGTGGTTATAAATTCTCCAGATGGGGGAGCCTGGTGCCACCCTAGGTCACAGGGATTGTCATGGTGTTATTATCCTTAGCATCTCTGTTAGTCTTTACCTGAGGGCTACTCGACTTTGAAGTTACTGACAATTTACTACAGAGGATAGTGTCATGAGGGACCTGCCTTGCCCGTTGTAGAATAGTTGGCAATATCCCTTGCCTGTAGTCACTCGGTGTCACATTCCATCTCTCACTGGGGCCCAGAGGTGACAAAATTGTCTGGAGACATTGCCTGCATCCCCCAGAGGGCTAAATTGGCCCTAGTTGAGGAACAGTTGAAGTGTGTTACTTTAGACAACAGGTTATTCAGTCCTGAGGTCCAGAGCATCTTCAGCTCGCTTTCTCAGCCTCCTTTCTCTATCTTTAGTCTAGTTGGATCCCTGGTACCTGATTCCCCAGCTGTGTTTGCATCTTCCACGCTCCGCAGCATACCTTTGGCAAAAGACTAAATTCCACAAGGGCAAGCCATCAGTTTGACACAGAGCAGGTCTTAACTGTGTGGATGTGAATGAATAAGTGAACAAAAATGTACTGGACAAATCACTGAGACAAATCACCTGGAAACTCAGAACACAGCCCTCCCGAACTCCCAGCAGAAGAAATCTCCAGCCCCTCCATGAGGCTCTGCTCAATCAGACCTGGGCTGGGAACCTGACTTTCCTATTAACTCTTTCAGTACCACTGGTCAAGTTGCTTTTCTTCCCCAGGTCTTGTCACCTGAGTGAGGGGGCCCACCTCATAGGGCATAAAGTTGCCTTGAACTGATGCTCACAAAGTTCTCATAAGAGCTACCAGCACATAGTAAGAGCCTCATGAGTGTTACCTATTATGTATTTGTCATTTATTACCTCTTATTCAGATATCCAAATAATAAGCACATTGCTGTCCAGGTTGATGAGTGTGGCCGGAACATGCAAATAAATGTCTGACCTCTCAGATTCCATCCCTCCAGTTCAGGTCATGAGGACATCAAGTGGTGACTCTCAGGCTTCTGTGGCTATTGTCAACATCTCATTAAAATTCACTCTGCACGCGTCGGGACCTGCACAGTGCGGTTGACTCGGGGTGTCGGGAGAACAAGGAACTCTTCCTGTTTCTGGGGTGTGACTGTGATCCTGCCTGCATGTGGGCTGAGAATCAGACATCTCATGTCGTCCTGTCCCCCATCCCGTGTCCCCTCTCCTCTCCCCCCTGCCTAGTAAGTGGGAGCCAGTGAACTACACATCTTGTGAAAAGATTGGCTATGTTATTTAGTATGAGCTCTCCATATGCAAGGATAAGGACAACCATTTGGAAGAAAACAAGAGACAATATGACAGATAGTGAAGATCTCTGGTTGTCTAGCTTTGAAATTTATGCTTTCTTAGGTCCCATGCTGTTCTGTTTTGTTGTATTTAATTTTACTCCCTTTTAAAATAAAATCTAAAAAAATTAAAAAAATTCACTCTGCAGAGAGGCAGAAGCATCAAGTCTGGAGTACGGCCCAGGAATGAGCATTCTAATCCATTCTTTAGTGACATTTGCGGCTTTCTCAGAAAAGCATCGACTGATCAGTAGTACGCTATATACTACCTGGACAGCCTAGACCAACTGGTGTAACCTCTCTGAGCCTCAGTTTACTTATCTGTAAATTGAAGATAACATTTCCTTCAGGTTTGAGGAAGGAATGATATGAGGTAGTTTCTATCACTCAGACTTAGGACCTGGCACCTGAAGTGATGCAAAAATATTAAACGTGATTACTCCTGGACATCTTTCCCTCCTAGAAAGCGTCTCACAATGGGGAGTCCACTGTCTCCTTAATTAAACAGCTTTTCTCATCCCTGGACTTTTCCATCTGTGACTGCTCCTCCTGCCTTATATATAATAGAATTATGCTTCTTTCTTCCTTATGCCCTCAAGTTTAAGCTCTTTTCTTGGAGTCCAACCTGAACAAGCGCCTCGCAGAGTATCCCAAGAGACCAAGCATGCCCTCTCTTCTCCCCACTGTGCAGCCTCCTCCCTGGTCTGCCTGCATTCTCTCTGGCCATCCCTCTGTGTTAACCATGCCTTTGTCTTTGTATAGTCTGATGTGTTGACACGTTGGGACCTCACCGGCCCGGGCCCACTGCTCCTTCCAGGGGTCACTGATCCAGAGGTCCTTGGCCCCTGGGCGCTGTCTTCCTCAGGCTCTCACAGAACCTTTGACCACATCTCCCTGCCCTAATCATCCCAGCACAAGGTACCAGTCAGGACATCTGGACGGCCCCACGGTCCAGAGCCTACTGAAATCACTCAAACCAGCCTACCCCAAGCTTACTCACCCTGCCTGCACAGAATCTTTCCAAGGAAACCACAACAAAAGCTCTTACCAGTCCTCCCAACCCACGCTGACCCTGCTTCCCCTCATGGTGTGGACCCCACAGTGCAGCCCCCACAGTCCACATGTGTGAGTATAACAGAGCATGTCCTTCCCGTGGCAGCTGTCCCCTGCTGTCTTGGCCTTACCATAGCTCAGTAGCAATGGAAACTATATGTCGAGGCACTTCCTTGCCTCCGTTCTTCTGCTTGCCGGAGAATGTCCTTGCGTGGCTTTCTCAAACCTCTTCTCTGCTCAGCCTTTTCCCTCTCACCACTGCCTGAGGCCCTGCCAATCTCCGGATGAAGCACAGAATCTTTTGCTGTGATCCCCAGAGTGCCATTACATGGTCCAGCCCTCTGCTCCTGGCCCCATTTGTGTGACTATCTTCACCCCTTGACCTTGGCCTCCTCTGGAGGTCTTCTCTGACCATGCCCCTGTTATCTGGGAACCTGCTTTGCTTCCTGTGCAAGAGACATTCGTATGCAAACAGGAAATGCCACATTTGGAGACCTGACTACCAACCTTGTCCCCAGCCGGAGCATCTACTTTATGGTGTGGGTGGGTCCCTTGTTCCACTTTCTGTGCCAGCACCCAGCACTCAGTGAACCCTCATCACTGAAATAATGGGATAATTGGGCCAGTCTCGCGGGACACTCTCCATGGCAACCCTGTGAAGTAGAAATGAACACATCTGCCCTTTTCTTTCAGTGCTAGAAACAGAACCTCAGGCTTTGCATATGCTCGCCAAGTGCTCTATCACTGAGTTACACCCCCAGCCCTTTCGTAATTGTTTGAGACAGGGTCCTGCTATACTGACCTTGAACTTGTGATCTTCCTGCCTCAGCCTTCTGAGTAGCTAGGATCGCAGCCGTGAGCCATCACACCCAGCAACCAACTTCAGAAGTAACTAAATTAAGGTCACACAGCGGAAGTAGGGATATTCAAACCCAAACCAGAACGGAGCTCTCCTCCCTTCTACCTGTCTTCCTACGGGACCCTGAGTGCCACTCTGTCGAGCACAGTGGGCTTGTGCTTCCTTTTCAGTCCAAGAGATTTACGATCTCAAGGGATAGAAGTTCTTCGTCATCTAAAGACCCTAATCAAGTCACAGGCCCTAATTTAAGGAACTGATGATGCAAACAAGATCTTTAAATTGACAGCTATTTCCTCAAGTTTTTCTCTGCCTTAAATAGCAAAATTATGTAAAATAAATGTTCCCAG
>PVJX010039553.1:0-15693 GCA_004027295.1 Dolichotis patagonum
GGTGTTAGCTACTGTTGATATCCAGTTGTCTTAATGTAAAGTACTGTGTTGCCTATGTTGTCTGGTTCTGATCTGCTCTGTACTGACCTCTTTTGTCTTATTCTTTTTAAAATAAAATGGAAAAAAAAGAGAATTACAGGCCAATATCCCCAATGAATATAGATGCAAAAATTCTCAATAAAATATGGGCAAATAGAATACAGCAAATCATCAAGAAGATTATACAGCATGACCAAGTGGGATTCATCCCAGGAAGGCAAGGATAGTTCAACATATGCAAATCAACAAATGTAATCCACCATATCAACAGAGCCAAAAATAATGATCTCTATAGATGCATAAAAAGCTTTTGATAAGGTCCAACACTCATTCATGATAAAAAACCTTACAGAGAATTGGAATACATGGTCTTTACCTCAATATGATAAAAGCCATCTATGACAACCCAACAGCCAACATCATATTAAATGGCCAAAAACTGAAAGTTTCTATCCTAATATCAGGAACAAAACAAGTATGTTCATTATCACCACTCCTATTCAATATAGTGCTGGAAATACTAGCCAGAACAATTAGACAAGAAAGAGAAATAAAAGCAGTAAGGACAGGAAAAGAAGTTAAATTATCATTATTTGCAGATGACATGATACTCTACATCAAAGATCACCAAAACTCCATTAAAAGACTCCTAGGTGTAATAAATAAATTCAGTAATGTTGCTGGATACAAAGTCAACACTCAAAAATCAATAACATTCCTATACACTAACAACAAAACCATTGAGAGAGAAATAAGAGAAGCCACATCCTTTACAATAGTATCCAACAAAGACCTGCACTGCCAGCGGTTGAGTTCATATCCACACCCCTTGGAAAGGGGATTGTGCCCTGGAGTTCCCCTAGCCCCAGTTCTCCACACCCAGCCTCTGCCTCTCAATTAAGGGATCCAAAAGCCTGCAGGGGAGTGGGGATTGCACAAGGTGAGTCCCAGTGCCCCGGGGAGAGTTGGAGACCTACACTCCGAGCGTTTGAGTTTCTGGGGAGCTACCAAGAATGCTGGACTGGGCCCAGCAGATTCCAGGCCCTCAGTCAACCATGTCCAGCAGCCTTCTTTCAGTTCAAGAGATGGAGAATGCACAAGAGGACTCTGGGCTCGTTCAAGCTGGCCTGGGGAGAGCTTAAGACCATCACTGCCAGTGGTTGAGTTCATATCCACCACCCCTAGGACAGGGGATTGTGCCCCAGGGGTTCCACCAGCCCCAGTTATACACACTGAGCTTCTGCCTCTCAATTTAGGGAGCCAAGTGCCTACAGGGGAGCTGAGACTGCTCCAGGAGCTGAGGGTGCAGGAGGGGATTCACCACACAGTCAGAGGAAGCTTTCACACCACTCAAAGCAAGGAAATAAAGAAAAATGACAAAAGGAAAGACCAAAGGGCAGGTTCAAATATCCAGCTCATCCCAAAAAGCCTAGGAGTCATGTACATAGAAGAAAATACAAGCCATACACCTGAAATGACTGAAATAATACCAACTGAAATAAAGAAGCAACTAGGGGAAGATATGGAGAAATTCAAATCAGAAATAATTGCCAAGGTAAAAGAAGAAATGATAAAAGTAGTGAAAGAAATAGTGAACACACCTAGTGAAGACACAGCTAAAAAATTAGAGGAACAAAGCAAACAGATAGAATCCCTGAATGAACACTATAAGAAACAAACATAATACATAAAGCAGATTCAAAGAGATATACAGGAAGTCAAAAATTCTATTGAAAGCTGTCAAAACCACCTCAATGAAAGTGAAGGTAGAATTTCAGACCTTGAAGGTAAGATCACAGCTAGTGAACAGGAAAGAAAAGCTCTTTTAAAAATAACAAAGAATCAGGAAATAACAATTCAACAGCTGCAAGATGATGCAAAGAAAAATAACATAAGATTAACAGGGATAAATGAAAAAGGGGGGACAGCCTAAATGATATCAAGAGGATATTTACAGAAGTAATAGCTGAAAACTTCCCAAACATGAGAAAGGAAACTGACATATGGATTAGTGAAGCATGTAGAACTCCAAATAGCCATAACCAAAATGAAACTACACCCAGACACATAACAATCACCATTCCAGAAATCCACCATAAGAACAGAATACTAAAAGCTGTTAGAGAGAAAAGACAGATCACCTATAAAGGAAAACCTATCAGAATCACAGCAGACTTCTCAACACAAACAATAAAATTAAGAAGAGCATGGATGTGAAGTATTTCAGATCCTGAAGCAAAACCACTTCCAACCCAGATTGACATACCCTGCAAAACTATCCTTCAAAATGGGTGGAGAAATAAGACACTTCCATGACAAAGAACAACTGAAAAACTTCATGAACACCAAACCAACCCTACAAAGAATACTGAAAGGCATTCTAGACACACATGGGATAAAACCACCAACCAAGGCAGACAATTAAATAGAATGGAAAGCTAAAGATACAACAGCAGAAAGATAACATGTCAACAATAAACCAATATATAACAGTTATAACCATTAATGTAAATGGCCTCAATTCACCAATCAAAAGAAACACACTGGCAGAATGGATCAAGAAACAATATCCAACCATATGCTGCCTACAAGAAACCCATCTTACCCAAAAGGAAACCCATAGACTGAAAGTCAAAGGATGGAAAACAATACTTCACACAACAGGAAATGAAAAAAAAGTGGGAGTAGCAATCCTGTTTGCAGACAATGTGAACTTCAAACCAAGAATGATCCAAAGAGATAAAGAAGGTCACTACATACTAGTCAGGGGAAAACTTCAAGAGGAAGAGATAACAATCTTAAATATATATGCACCAAATTCCAGAGCACCCAGATATACAAAGCAAATATTAACAGAAATGAAAAGTCAATAAGCAATAACACAATTATAACAGGAGATTTTAACATGCCATTGACACAAAGGGACAGACCAACTAGACAGAAAATCAGCAAAGACATAACAGAACTGAATCACACCTGTGAACAAATGGACTTGATAGACATATAGAGTTTTCCATTCAACAATATCAGAATATATATTCTTCTCAGCAGTACATGGGAAATTACCTAAAATAGAACATATACTAGCCCACAGGACATATTTAAGTAAATGCAAAAGAATTGAAATTATCCCATGCATGTTATTGGATCATAATATCATGAAACTAGATATTAATCATAAAAGCAACTGAAAAAAACTCACAAACACATGGAAACTGAATAACACACTCTTGAGCAATCAGTGGGTCATGGAGGCAATTAAAGAAGAAATTAAACAATATCTACAAGCAATCGAAAATACAAGCACAACTTACCAGAATTTGTGGGATGCAATGAAAGCAGTCCTCAGAGGAAAATTTATTGCACTGAGTTCCCACATCAGAAAGACAGAATGCACACAAATAAACAACCCAATGCTACAACTCAAACGTCTAGAAAAAGAAGAGCAAACCAAGCCCAAAGCCAAAAGAAAGGAGGAAATTATAAAGATCAGAGCAGAAAGTAATGCAATAGAGTCTAAGAACACAATGCAAAGAATCAGTGAATCAAAGAGTTGGTTCTTTGAAAGAATAAATAAAATTGATAAGCCCTTAGCCAACCTTATTAATAAAAGGGAAGAAAAAGCTCAAATTCATGCAATAAGGAATGAAAAAGGTGAAATTACTACAGACTCAGCAGAAATACAAGTCATCAACACCTATTTTGAAAACCTCTACTCTCATAGTTCGATAACACAGAAGAGGCAGATTCCTAGATACATATGAACTACCGAAGCTGGATCAGGAAGATGTAAAACTGCTGAATAACCCAATTTCTATTAATGAAATTGAAAACGTAATTAAGTCCCTGCCAACAAAGAAGAGCCCAGGCCCAGATGGATTCACTGCGGAATTCTACAAGAAATACAAAGAAGACTTAATGCTGACACTCCTCAAACTCTTCAATGAAATTGAAAGGGAAGCAATTCTTCCTAAGTCATTCCTGGAAGCAAATATTACTCTAATACCAAAACCTGAGAAAGACCCAACTAAAAAAGAGAACTATAGGCCACTCTCCCTATTGAACATAGATGCAAAAATTCTCAATAAAATATTGGCAAATAGGATGCAGCAAATCATCAAGAAGATTATACACCCCTACCAAGTGGGATTCATCCCAGGAATGCAGGGATGGTTCAACATACGTAAAACAATAAATGTAATGCACCATATCAATAGAGCCAAAAGGAAGAACCACATGATCATCTCCATAGATGAAAAAAAAAGTTTTTAATAAGGTCCCACACTCATTCATGATAAGAACATTACAGAGAATTGGAATATATGGTCTTTACCTCAATATGATAAAGGCTGTCTATGACAAACCAACAGCCAGCATCCTATTAAATGGCCAAAAACTGAAAGGTTTTACCTTAAAATCAGACACAAGAAAAGGATGACCACCATCACTGCTGCTATTCAACATAGCACTGGAAATACTAGCCATAGCAATTAGACAAGAGAGAGAAATAAAAGGAGAGGGCTGGGGATTTAGCTCAGTGGCTTAAGCGCCTGCCTGGCAAGCGCAAGGTCGTGAGTTCGATCCCCGGTACCAAAAAAAAAAAAAAAGAGTGAGAAATAAAAGGAGTAAAGATAGGAAAAGAGGAAGTTACATTATCATCATTTGCAGATGACATGATACTTTACATAGAAGACCCCCAAAACTAGATTGAAAAACTCCTACATATAATAAATAAATTCAGCAATGTAGCTGGACAAAAAGTCAATACACAAAAATCAATAGCATTCCTATACACTAACAACAAAAATACTGAGAGAGAAATAAGAGAAGCCACACCGTTCACACTAGCATCCAAGAAAATGAAATACTTAGGAATTAATCTCATGAAAGAAGTAAAAGAGCTATACAGGGAAAATTATAATACCCTGAAAGAAAATCGAAGAGGACCTCAGAAAATGGAAGGACATCCCTTGTTCATGGATAGGAAGAACAAACATTGTGAAAATGGCCATTCTCCCAAAATTACTATACACATTCAATGCCATCCCAATCAAAATACCACTAACATACCTCATAGATCTAGAGAAATCACTCCTAAAATTCATCTGGAACCAGAAGAGACCTAGAATAGCAAAAGCAATTCTAAGCAACAAAGGCAAGGCAGGAGGCATCACAATGCCTCACTTGAAATTATACTACAAAGCTACAGTAATAAAATCAACACGGTACTGGAATAAAAACAGATCTGAAGATCAATGGAATAGATTGGAAGATACAACCACAACCACAAACACACTCAACCACCTTATCTTTCATAAAGGGGCCAAACATGCTCGCTGGAAGAATGACAGCCTCTTTCACAAAGGGTGGTGGAAAATTTGGCTATCTATATGCAGAAGACTAAAACTAGGCTCATGCCTATCACCATGTACTAAACTAAAATCTAAATGGATCAAAGATCTAAATATTAAAACAGAAACACTAAATCTGTTGGAAGACAAAGTAGGTAAAAATCTCAAAGATATGGGGGTAGTTAGAATTCATGAACAAGAATCAAATCACATGGGAAATGCTTCCCAGAATCAATAATTGGGACCATATCTTATTAAAGTGTTTCTGCATGTCAAAAGAGAGTTCCAGCAGAGAGAAAAGAAAACCCACAAATTGGGAAAATAATCTTAATGGACTGTCCCTCAGACAAAGGACTTCTGTCTAGAACTTATAAAGACTTAAAAAAAATCAGATGCTCAAAATTCAAAGACCCAATCCAGAAATGGGCATCTCAAATGAATACTCAGTTCTCAGATGAAGAAATATGAATGGCAAATAAATACCTGAAAAAATGTTCATCATCATTAGTCATTAGAGAAATGCAAATTGAAACCACACTGAGATTCCATCTCACTCCAGAAAGAATGGCCAGGATAGGAAAAAATACCAACAAGTGCTGGAGAGGCTGTGGGGGAAAAGGAACTCTTCTGCACTGTTGGTGGGAGTGTAGACTGGTGCAACCACTGTGGAGGTCAGTCTGGAGATTTCTCAAAAAGCTGTGTTTGGAAGTCCCATTTGACCCAGATATTCCACTTCTAGGCATATTCCCAGAAGAACTGAAAACATCATACCACAGTGATATATGTGCACCCATGTTTATAGCAGCACAATTTGTAATAGCCAGACCTTGGAAACAACCTAAGTGCCCATCAGCTGAGGAATGTATAAAAAAGTTGTGGTATTTTTATACAATGGGGTACCACTCAGCTATAAAGAATGATCACATTGAAATATTTATAAATAAATGTACACAACTTGAGACCATACTCATAAGCAAAATAAACCAAACTCACATGTGTAAATACCATATAGTCTCCCTAGTATGAGAGTTGGTAAGAGTATATAAGATTTTATGGTAATCATGATTTCCCATTTCATTGCTTTGAAGCCTTTCAATGTTTTCATTCATCAGTTGGAATGGTTTTATTCTTTTTTGTTTGACTTTATTATGCGTGATGGTATGAACAGCTGTTTTGAAGAAAACAAAACAATATGGCAGCCATTGCTGATTTAAAATCATCTTGCATAGAAGTCCTACCATGCTTCTATTCTGCTATTACCATTGGTTCTATCATGTTGTGTCTTATTGGGATTTTAATATATATGATGGTATAAACAAATTTTTTATTGAAAATGAGATATTATTGTAGTCATTGATCATTCACTGTTATTCTGTTCTGAATGTCCTGTAATTCTTTCATTCTTTTGAATGGTTTTATACTGTTTTCTTATGTTTGATATTATTGTATTTGAAACTGCTCAACTATAGCAGAGAAAGAGATATTTTAATAGCTACTGTTAATGTCCTGTTGTCTTATTGTAATGTGCTGTGTTGCTTATGTTGTTTTGTTCTGATCTGCTTTGTTCTGCCCTCTTTTGTTTTATTCTCTTTAAAATTAAAAAAAATAAATTTAGTGGAAAAACAAGATACTTCCATGACAAAGAACAACTGAAGAAATTTATGTCCACCAAAGCAACACTAGAAAGAGTATATAAAGACATACTAGATAGAGATAAAAATGAGCACAATCTCCAGAACAACAACAGAAAGAAACCACCAGGAAGGACAAGCAATTAAACAAGGGAGGAAAGCAGAAAACAAACAACTGGAAAATAACATGGCAAAGTTGATCCAGTACATATCAGTTATATCCATAAACGTAAATGGCCTCAATTTACCTATCAAAAAATAGGTTGCCAGAATTGATCAAGAAACAGGACCCCACAACATGTTGCATACAAGAAAAACCTCTTACTCAAAAGGAAATTCAGAGATTAAATGTCAAATGATGGAAATCAGTATTCCATGCATGGGAACCCAGAAAAAAGCAGACAATGTGAACTTCAAACTTAAAATGATTAAAAGAGATAAGATCACTATATAAGATAAATAATAATGGACATGAAAAACCAAATATGCAAAAACACAAATATAACAGGGGACATTAACAACCCATTGTCACAAAGAGATAGATCAACTAGACCAAAAGGCAGCAAAGAAATAACAGAATTAAAGGATACCTGTGAGCAAAAGGACTTAGTAGATGTTTACAGAGTATTCTATCCAACGACATCAGAATATACATTCTTCTCAGCTACCCGTGAGACATTCTCCAAAATAGAACATATAATACCCCATAAAACATTCCTAAGTAAATGAAAAGGTATTAAAATTAACCCATGCATATTATCTGACCATAGTGCACTAAAATTGGACATTAACTACAAAAGAAATTGCAAAACCTGCATAAATACACTGAAATTAAATTACAACCTTCTGAACAACCAGTGGGTTACAGATGAAATTAAAGAAGAAATAAAACAATACCTACAACTCAATGAAAATACAGAAACAACATACGATAATCTGTGGGATGCAATGAAAACGGTCTTAAGAGGGAAAATCATAGCAATAAATTGCCATATCAAGAAAACAGAAAGAGCACAAATAAACAACATAATGCTAACTCTCAAGCTTCTACAGGAAGAGCAAGTTAAACCAAAAGCTCATAGAAGAGAGGAAATTATAAAGATTAGAGCAGAAATCAATGCAATTGAAACTAAAAAAAACAAAGAATTAATGAATCAAAAAGGTGTTTTTTTGAGAGAATAAACAAAATTGACAAACCTCTAGCTAACCTTATTTAAAAAAGAAAAAGAAAAACCCAAATTCATGCAATAAGGACTGAAAAGGGGGAAATTACTACAGATCCCATGGAAATTCAAAAGATCATGAACACCTGCTTTGAAAATCTCTACTCACAGAGGGTGGAAAACACAGAGGAAATGGACAGATTTCTAGAAACATATAAACTACCAAAGCTCAACCAAGAAGATACAGCAATTTTGAATATCCAAATATCAGCTATTGAAATTGAAAATGTAAATAAAAACTTACCAACAACGAAAAGCCCAGGTTCTGATCGATTCATGGATGAATTCTACAAGAAATTTAGAGAAGATTTTATGCCAATACTCTTTAAATGCTTCAGTGAAATTGAAAAGGAAGCAATCCTCCCTAAATCATTCCTGGAGGCAAGTATTACCCTGATATCAAAACCAGAGAGAGACCCAACCAAAAAGGAGAACTATAGGCCAATCTCACTAATGAACTTTGTGCAAAGATTCTCAATAAAATACTGGCAAGTAGAATGTAACAAATCATTAAGAAGATTATACATCATGACCAAGTGGGATATATTTCATGAATGCAGGGATGGTTTAACATATGCAAATCAATAAATGTAATACACCACATCAACAGAGCCAAAAATAAAAACTACATGGTCATCTAAATCAATGCAGAAAAAGCTTTTGATAAAGTCCAGCACATGTTCATGATAAAAACCCTTCAGAAACTCAGAATACATGGTGTCTACCTCAATCTCATAAAGGCCATTTATGACAAACCAACAGCCAACATTATACTAAATGGACAAAAACTGAAAGCTTTCACTCTAAAACCAGGAACAAGACAAGGATGTCCACTATCACCACTCCTATTCAATATAGTTCTGAAAATACTAGGCAGGGCAATCAGACAAGAAAGAAAAATAAAAGGAATAAAGATAGGAAAGGAAGAAGTTAGACTATCACTATTTGCACATGACATGATACTCTAATAGAAGACCCCAAAAACTCCATTAAAAGACTACTAGAGCTAATAAACAAATTCAGCAGCATAGCTGAATACAAAGTCACCATTCAAAAATCAACAGCATTCCTGTACACAAACAAAAAATTCACGGAGACAGAAATTATGCAAATATCACCTTTCACAATAGTATCTTAAAAAACTAGAATGCTTAGGAATCAGCCTAACCAAGAATGTAAAGATTTATATGTTGAAAATTATACTACTATAAAAAAGGAGATTGAAGTAGATATTAGAAAACAGAAGGATATTCCTTGCTCTTGGCTAGGAAGAACCAACATTGTGAAAATGGCCATGCTCCCAAAACTGTTATACAGATTTAATGAAATCCCAATCAAAATACCATTAACATACCTCACAGATCTAGAGAAAACACTTCTAAAATTCATTTGGAAACAGAAGAAGCCTAGAATAGCAAAGGCAATTCTGGGCAACAAAGGCAAGGCAGGAGGCATCTCGTTTCCTGACTTGAAACTAGACTACAAAGCCACAGTGATTAAATCAGTATGGTACTGGCAAATAGACCTGAGGATCAGTGGAACAGATTAGAAGATGCAAATACAACTACAAAGACACTCAGCCACCTGATATTTGACAAAGGGGCTAAACATGTTCACTGGAAGAAGGATAGCCTCTTTAATAAATGGTGTTGGAAGAATTGGCTCTCCACATGCAGAAGGCTGATACTAGATCCATGCTTATCACCATGCACAAAACTAAAGTCTAAATGGATCAAAGACCTAAGCATTAAAACAGAAACACTAAATATACTGGAAGACAAGGTAGGTAGAAGTCTTGGAGACATAGGAGTAGGCAGAGAATTCATGAAGAAAATGCAAACTGCATGGGAAACACTTCAAATAACCAACAACTGGTAACTCACATTATGGAAAAGCTTCTGCACTTCAAAAGAAATCACCAACAGAGTGAAAAGAAAACCCAAAGATGTGAAAGAATTTTAGCCAGCAATCCCTCAGACAAAGGACTTATATCCAGAACATACAAAGAATTGAAAAACATCAAGCCCCCCAAATTCAAAGACCCTCTCCAAAAATGGGCATCTGAGATGAACACACAGTTCTCAAATGAAAGCTATACAAATAGCAAATAAATACATGAATAAATGTTCACCATCACTGGTCATTCAAGAAATGCAAATTAAAACAGCATTGTTTTAATTTCTCACTGGAAAGAATAGCTGCCATGTGAGTATGGCAGACTTTCAGTGGCCCAAAGGAGAGAGACCCTGGTGCATTGGGACCTGCATCGTGCGGTTGACTCGGGGTGCCGGGAGAACAAGGAGCTCCTCCCCTCTCTGGGGTGCGCCTGTGAGCCTGCCGACATGCGGGCTGAGAATCAAACATCTCATGTTGCCCTGTCCCCTGTCCCGTGTCCCCACCACGCTTAGCAAATGGGAGCCAGTGAACTACACATCTTGTGAAAAGATTGGCTGTGTTATTTAGTGTGAGCTCCCCCTATGCAAAGATATGGACAACCATTTGGAAGTAAACAAGAGACAATATGACAGATAGTATAGATCTCTGATTGTCTAGCTTTGAAATTTATGCTTTCTTATGTCCCGTTCTGTTCTGTTTTGTTGTGTTTAATTTTACCCCCTTTAAAATAAAATAAAAAAAAAAGAATAGCTGACATTAAGAAATCAACTGATAACAAATGTTGACCAGGCTGTGGGGGGGAAAGGACCACTGCTCCATTGTTTGTGGGAGTGTATACTGGTGCAGCCACTATGGAAATCACTATGGAGATTTCTCAGACTAGAGTTGGAAGTTCCATTCAATCCAGCTGTTCTCCTCCTGCATATTTTCCCAGAAAAACTGAAAAGGTCATATAACGGTGATATATGTACACCCATGTTCATAGCAGCACAATTTGTAATAGTTAAATCTTGGAAACAACCAAAATGCCCACCAATTGCAGAGTGGATGAAAAAGATGCAGTATTTTTATACAATGGAATAGTACTCACCTATAAAAAGGATGATCTTGAGGCCTTCATTGGTAAATGGAGGCAACTTGAATCTATCCTTATAAATGAAGTAAATAAGAATCATATTTATAAATATCACATTGTGTCTCTAGTGTAAAAAGTAATAAAAACTATAGTAGTAACAAAACCCAAAATGTGTAATTGCTATTGTAAAAAAGAGAGGAAAAGAAAGTGCTCTAAAGGATATAACTGCATGTATGTTTAAGTTTGTAAGATAGATAACCACATCACTAAACATTTTGGGATCGTTGAGCAGAACTGTTTGCAGTCTCACTGCTTGAATACCTACTTTTTATGCTTTAATTCTGTAACTTGAACAACTACTTCTAAGACATAGTATGTAATTTTTCAACTAGTGATTTCTTGGGGGTTTTTTTGAAATTCTGTATGATTTCTACCCTTTTTTCTGTTTTTCTTTTCTTTTCTCTTTAAATAATTTTTTTAAAATTGTAAAAAAAATAAAAAAAAATAAAATAAAATAAAAGTTCTTCCCAGCACTAGGGAAGCTGAGGCAGGAGGATTGCTGCAATTTCAAGGCCACCTTGGGCTATAAAATGAGTTGAAAGCCAGCCTGAACTGCATAATGAAACTCTGTCTCAAAAAGACAAAAAAAATTAAAGTTTAACTTTAGATATTTGCTACATAGGTTAAGAAAATTATTAACCATTTAACTCTCTCAAAAACCCTCAATAGGTTTAAGCAGTTATTTAGAACTTTTGTAATATTTAGTATACTTATAATATTAGTTCTTTTCACAATGTTATACACACAAATGTCAAGACATTCAGAGTTATAGTTTACATAGTCCTAAAAGTGCTCACATTGGTAGCAATATATAACTCTCCTTAACTGAGAGTTACCAAAGAGGAAATTTATGCTTTTCCAACTTATTTTTGGATATGTGAAGAAGATAAAGTAAATAATAAGGAAGTACAAAAAAATAAGTACAAGTAATGCTGACCACAGCTCAAGTCTAAGTTTGAAGTGCATCTGTAAGATTTATCTGCACTCCCTGCTAATAGCCCTACAATGACTTCTCATAGATTTTAGAACCACATTTTAAATCTCTAGTTTGGTACCTGATTGGTATTCCCTCCAGTGGCACTGCCCCATGTATGATATTGAAAGATCTGAATTAACTTGTTAGGTATATTTAGGTTAACAGAAAACAAGTCATCTAAAATATCTTTTTTTTTTTCTTTTTGGTACCGGGGATCGAACTCACGACCTTACGCTTGCCAGGCAGGCGCTTAAGCCACTGAGCTAAATCCCCAGCCCCCTAAAATATCTTCTTTAAAAGTTAACTTCTAGTAGTTTATAGGGTAATAATGAATGTTACACAGAGGTCAATATAATATTTATATTTCTTAAAATTCTTAATGAGTTAAGATAAAATGTATTTATTTGCTGTTAAGTATACTGCAACAAAAAGTTAACTGTAACTGATAAAATAAAAACTAAAAGTCTTTGGTGAATCAGAGTTTTCAAAGTATTTCTGTCCAACTTAAGGGAGATTTCAAAGTATGTTCCAATTAACTCAGTTAGATTCAAAGAGTGTTAAACATCCAGTAGTTCTGAGAAAGGAGAGTGAAGACTCTCCTTTCTCAGGGCATTTGGAGAGCTTTATCCCCCTCTTCTCTGAGGTACCAGTGAATATGAGATGAAAGGAAAAGAAAAAAAAGCCTGTCCATGGGGAGGGGCTGACACCTCAGTGGCACTAGGTAAATAGACTCCCCTCTTCAGTATGTAGTTTTACCCTATGAGACAACAGGGTTGGACCAGATCACCTTTCCAGTCTCTTCCTGCTCTAATGCTCTACACTAACTTAGACTCTGTGTCAAATGGTCCAGAAGTGATGATGATGATGATGACGGTGATGATAACGATGACAATGACTGCAATGGTAACTTCCATTTATTGGGTGTTTACTATGTGTCTGTTTACAGCTATTGTCTCTAATAGTCACAGAAAACCTTTCTCTTTTTTAAACACATTGTTTTGGTTCACATTTAGAATGTCTCCCAAAAAGTCTTGTGTCTTCAAATGACAGGTTTTTGGAAGGTGATTGGAACCTGAGGATGCACAATAATCAGTGGATTGACCCCCTGATGTGTCCATAACCGAATATGCTGTTAGGAAGTGGAGCCTGGTTAGAAAAGGTGTGTCACTGGGGGTGTCCCTTTGTAGAACATATCACCCTCTCTGGGTCCTCCCTGCTCTCTCTGTTCACCTGCTTCCATGAGGTGAGTAGCTTTCCTCCATTACACCTTCCCACCATGCATTTCACTTTGGAATCAGACAACCATGGACTGAATTACCCAAAGCTGTGAGTCCAATTCTACTTTTCCTCCTCTAAATTATAGTTATCAGGTGTTGTATCCCAGAAATAGGAAAATTACTTCATACATTCAGCAAGCTTTTTTTCTTTTTTTTTTCAGCATAAGCATCCATTTTACCTACTCCTGTCATAACTACTAAGATTTTGCTTTGAAGAAACCACTCCACCTGAATCTCAGGCATGTGATTACAATAGTGTGAATGATAAACCTTGATTGAAATATGAACCACCACTGTGGCCACAGTATTGGTTCAAGAATGGACAGTAATGCAGTTAGAGAGGCAAGAAAGCATTTAAGGGATTTATAGTAAAGAAGTTTATAGGTACAACCTACCAAGAGTCAGGAAACTTTGCTACAAATAGTGCCAATTAAGACTGTAAAGTCCAGAAGGAAGGAGACACCCAACCACCATGGGATGCAACAGCCTGAGACTCTGGAGGAGGCTGGGAAAGATGGCAGACCTATAGGTAGCAGGATATGGAGCCTCTCTGAGAGAGACAGTTCAAATGCCAGAATACAACACCCTGGAGAGATCCAAACAAAGGGAGATGAATTCTCTCAACCCAGGAAGAAACTGAAGTGAAAGAAACTACTTGAACATGAGGTCCCGGGGCTACCATTAGACAAGCTAAGCTCGGCGAGCATGACACTCTCACCAAGCCACCTGAATTTGTGCCCAAGATTGACTTGAGTGACCGAACCCATCACCCAAGTGATGTGACTGGCTTAAGCAGCCCCAAGCGTGGAGCTGAACAGCCCTGTCCAAGCCTCGCCTAGAACCGGCCCTGCACACGACCCACCCAGAGGCACCGTGAATTCGCACTGCAGCCGCTCTGAGGTCAGAGGTTGGGAAGCCCAGCAGTTCTCAGGGACCAGCATCAACATGCAGTGAGTGATGGGAATAAGACCCTCCCATGGGAAAGGGGCAATCAACTGTACGACATACCAGCTGTATCAACTGTATGACATGTTGGATTTGGGGAGGATGGGCCTAACTCTCTAAGGGCTTCTTGGTTGCTCCCCTCAAGGAGTGGATTGGTGGAATCTGCTAGGACTGGGCTATGTCACTGGCCAGGACCCAGTGGGTCATCACAAATAAATTAATTCCCTGAACGTGGCACACACTGATGCAGTGAAGGCCCACGAAGGTTGACTGGCCCAGAGAGGAGGAGCCAGTATATACTGCCCTTGCTTGCACTTCACTCTCTGCTAGCGGACTGCAGAGGGCAGAAGCCCCTAGCCTACGTGCTCCAGAAGAACCCTAACCAACAAGAAAAGGGGCTGGGAATTACACTATACACTTGTATGGAAGGAACCAAAAATATGACGAGAGAGAGAAATAAGAAAAACCCCCAGCCGCCAACCCTGAGATTATTGATCCAGGAGAGGTAAATACAAAAGAGATTGAGGGCAGCAAACATGCAACATCAAATACAGCATCAGCAGACATAAAGAGATATCTTCGGGACCTCATAAACGAGATCAAAACTGAAATATTAATTCAAGTTAAACAAGAGATAAGTAAATTAATAACAGAAAGGTTGGGCATCTCTCAAGAAGACACAGACAGAAGAATGGAGGAACACAAATGGAGAGAAACATTCAGTGAAGAATATAAAGAAAACCTAGAATTCATGAAACAGATTCAAAGAGATTACCAGGAAACTGAAGACTCCATAGAGAGTTGGAAAAACTGCTTGAAAGAAACTAAAGATTGACTATCAAAAATTGAACACAGGCTTGCAATGTGCGATCATGAAAGGGAAGATCTCTTTTTTTTATAATTTTATTTAAAGAGGAAAAAACAAAACAAAATAAAACAGAATAAAGGGTAGCGACAATACAGTATTCCAAGGAAAAAAGGAAAAGTACAACAGCAATAAAACCTAAGAAATTATTACTTCACTAATTACATACTGACTTCTTGGAAATAGTTGTTCACATTACAAAGTTAAAACATGTAAAGTAGACATTCAAACAGTGAGACTGTTAACAGTTCTGCTCCACGATCTGACAAAAACAACAATATGGTCATCCATCTTACCCACTCAAATATACATGCAATTATATCAATAGGGTAAAATTAAACACAACAAAACAGAG
>PVJX010039554.1:0-15733 GCA_004027295.1 Dolichotis patagonum
TTCAGATCAGTTCCATACTATGTTGTTTCATGTGAATTCTCTGTATGTGAAATTATGGACAACTATTTTGAAGAGACAATACGATAGACAGTGAAGATCTCTGATTGTCTTGCTTTGAAATTTATGTCTCTTACATTGCTTTCTTGTGTTCTGTTTTGTTCTGTTTTGTTGTGTTTAATTTTACCCTCTTAAAAAAAAGATTTAGCTACTATGAATTGTGTTGATATAAGCATGGATATGTATCTATCACTCTATTGTGATAAATTTTAACTCTTTCGGAAAGACACCTAAAAGGAGAATAGTTGGGTCACACAGAATTTCTAATGTTAGTTTTTGAGGACTTTTTATAATGATTGCCATAGTGGTTGTAGCAATTTACACTCCTCTCAATAATGTAGATTTTAGGTTTCCATGTTTTTGTCTAGACTCTTCTGGAAAAATTAAAACAAAAACACAGTAATAAATCTGCTCCACTGAGCAATATTGTTGTTTGTTCTGTTTTAAATACTAACGTCTGAGAATGTGCTTCCATAATTTCTTCCATAGTGCAATATGAAGTAATGTTTTCAATGATTTTGGCTATTGTTAAGAGCTATGAAGTGAGATGTTCTAAAGATTTTTTTTTCTAATTTAAAGAAACCTAAACTGCTTATTTACCTGTTGAATAGCATTCACTTTAAAAAGTGTCAAATGTAATTCTTTTGTATTCAGTATTTAATGACAAATAACTTTATTATCATTAGATTTAAAGCAACTGTTTCTCTGTTTATTAGATATTTCTTAAATAGTAATGATTCAAATAAACTTGTTTTTTCAAACCTACTGTTTCTAAATGCTGAAACTACTGATTTATTTGCCTTCCCTGCCATAAAGAAAATGTTCCAAATGTGGCAGGTGCAACATTTACAAATAAAGCCCACTAGTCTTCATAAAAATGTGTGTGCTTAAAATGAAGAACAGAGTAATTTGACATTAAATGGGAATTTGTTGCCATAAACCAAAAGCCATCACCAACCTGTGTTCAATGACATTTGATCATTTAAGCTTCTCTCCTGCAGCACTGCTGCACCACACAGTTGTTTAATAGGTAAGTAGAGAACATTTTTTAACTCTTTACTAAACTAGTAAGCTTTAAATGCCAACATTTAGAAGATCAATACTTTATGATTCCAGTGATAAATTGTTATAAACATAACAACATAAATAAAATATATATGATTTTTCACATCACACAACTTTAGAAGTGGCATGCACTTATATATATATATATATCTATATATATCTATATATATCTATATATCTATATATCTATATATCTATATATATCTATATATATCTATATATATCTATATATATCTATATATATCTATATATATCTATATATATCTATATATATCTATATATATATCTTTGCTTTTAGTTAAGATGAAATTAAATCATAATTCAAATATTGTGTTTTTTAAATTCTCTTTTAGCAAGAGACATTGTATAAATGACTTATAAAGGTATATGTATCTAAAGTAAAAAATATTCACAGATTAGCAATCACCAAATTCAATATTGTCCATATATCAGAAGCAGGAAAATATGGTTAACTGCATAATGACATAAAAGTAAAGATGAGAAAGCATGTAACCAATTTTGCCCATTTGAGACAATGCGTAGGAAATACTATCCTATAACTACATAGTGAATTAAAATCACTTTGAGATATAGCAATAGCCTTTATCTTTCTAAAAATATTTATAAATTTAATTATTCATCTAAAAGTTGAGCTGTATAAGCTCAGAAATGTTTCAGTTTCTTGAGCTGCAATAGTAAATAATCCAGTCTCACTAATTTGCTAATGAGAGAAGCAGGTAATTAGCTTAGCAGATTATATGCTTTGATGCATATAAATACTGGGACTTATGGCAGTTTTAAAGAAAAGTTATCTGAATGTTAGGATGATCAGAACCAGCTTTGTAGGAGAGGTATAAATGGAGTTGTACAGGATGACTAGAAAGTAGCATGATAAAAATAAGTTAGTATGAAGTATGATGATTATAGCATATTGGGGAAAAGAAATGTAATACTGGAAGTGACTAAAATGAGACTATAGCAAAAACATGTACGCTTTATAAAGAAAAGATGTATAAACTCTACATGCAGCACTCAAATTGTGTTACTTTTGTGACTATTGATGTTATACTGTGAAGCATTTAATTCTATTGAGATAGTGTGGGAAAAATTATATCAGGGAAAGGTTGCTCTGCAGTAAATGATAATGTTTTTTAACTAGGAACAGTAGTGCTCAAGTGTCTACAGTGAGTTAAGATCTATATATTTATTTATTTCTTCCAAAATTCAAATGTGTTTCCTTCTTTACAAATGAGAATAATAACTGCAGGAATGTTAGTGGAGTATACTCTGAAACAAAAGTTTGGGTGTAAGTAGTATATTTGGAAAGACCAGGAAATATTGGCAGCATGTGGGGGTATAGATAAGCAAAATGGGTTAATAGTGGATTTGTATTTAAATCACTTAACTCAAGTGAGCAATGGAAGCCTCATTTACAGAACAGTAGTGGGGTGTGGGATGAAATGTGTCTCAAAATTCTTTTTTAAATGGGGAAAAGGACTGGCATGTTTACACTCAGTACAGTCATACTTTTAAGGATTTGGGGGAGGTAGGCTAGTGTTACATTCAGTGTCTAACCTTGTATTTATAAGAGTAAAATAGACTTCCAATGCTTGTGGAAGAAAAGAAGCCAAAACAAAAACATAGCATTCAGGTTCAAAGACATAGGCACTGGCAGGTGGGAGAAAGGCAGTTAGCACCAAGAGGTCTTAGGGAGGTGACTGATCAGGGTCAGCATCTGCTGCAGATGCTACATGGTCAGGAACAGCAACAAAAAGCTAAACAGACAGCAAAGCATCACTAGAAATGGACTAAAATATGGTAAATCCACCATGTCCTTACAAAAGTAAGCCAAGAACCATTTGGAATAAAGAAGGCCTAACTGCTCAAAACCAGGGAATAAAACAGGTATAGAATAGAATAACACAGAAAAATTGAAATGCTCAACAAGAATGTATTTTCTGACTCTCAAGGTTAATAATACGGTCCAGTATGAATACTGTGAGCAGAAAACAAAGGAAGATGACTATGAAAGTATAGAAAAATTCAAAGTAAATAAAAAGTCAACTGAGATGCACTGAATATAAAATGAATACTATAAGCAAAAACTATAATAAAATATGTCAATTATATACCAAGTAGGAGATCAGTGTGTTTAGAATTTAATTCTAAATCATAAATAATAGAGGTTGGTGAGGAAAAGAGGAGAGACACATAGCCAAGTACACAATGATTTTCTATGAAATAACTATAAGAATTATGCAAGCAACAAATCAGCTTTAAAAAGAAAAGAAAGAGTGGAGGTCTTTTACTTCACTCTGTGTTTTGTGTGGACAATTATAAACAAAGTTCTCACAATTATGAGGGAATTTGACTGACAAGTCCCTTCTAAATGTAGTCGAGAATTAACTGACAAACCCAGGGTATTAAAATATATACTTCAACTAGAAATATTGGTAGGTTCTGTTAGAATAGTGCTAACTAGCAAGATGACTATAGAAAGCTACTTTATAGCTAGCAATCTCATATTTATAAATTGCATATGATACTTTATAAAGTATTGTCTAATATTTTACTTCTCTTTAAAACATATTTATACTTAGAACTGAGATTATTCTATCAAAATATTTTCAAGTAACACATTGTTTCATCTTTATTTCATGCATAGTAACAAAAAAAGATTTATTTTGAGTATTTGGATACCATTATCAATGTGTTTCCCCAATAGTAAAGGTCAGCTGAATAAGACGAGACAATATGTAAAGAAATTTATGTAAAAAATGCCAATATTTTAAAAAGATTTTCAAAACTTCAAAATGTTGGAATACAAATTATAATCTGTTGACTTCCATATAGATCAATAAAAGTGAGCTAAATAGGGATAAATATTTGCCCTCTCCTGATTCATATACCTGTCCCCTACATTGTGGGAACTCTCTGATTCACCAGATAGTTGCTCGCCATGCTTATAACTTGTGCCTATTTTATGTATTACATTTGACTATCTTAGGAGCCCTTGACACTGCCTGAGTTAACCTATATATAAACCAAAATAGTTAACCTACATATAAACCAAAATAGTTAACCTATATATAAACCAAAATAAACCCAAATGATTGTAGCTATTTTTAAATATATAAAACTTCTTATTCTAGAAAGGTTATTAAATTTATGATGCCATCAAAAGACTGAGCAATAGACAGTGCAACAAGGTAGAATTGAAGCTTGATTGCAAAGATAATTTCAAATGACTAAAGACTTAAAAGTCGTGATGATAAATATTTGAGGTGATGAACAGATTAACATGATTTGATTATCCCACAATTTATACTTGTATCAAAATATAGCATTTTACTCCATAAATATACACAAATATCATCTACTGGAAGTACAATACACATTTTTAAAAGACATAAGCACCCTGTCCTAGTCTGGAAACTCAGGTCTGCACCTTTGGACCACCCTCAATACCACTGGAAACAAAATCAGTCTGACCCATTTTACACATAGATATTGCATTGAAACAAAACTTTCTGAAACAAAACTTACCCTTACAATATTCAATTCAACATACTAGCTTCTGTTTTGTTCTACTTTATTTTGGAACATAGTAGGTTGAAACTTACTCTCCGCCCAAATTATATATGCCTTGAAAGTGACAATTATGTGTTATAGTTCTTTGTGTAATTGCTCTGTACAGTGTTATGTAGTGCCCCATGCACAGAACAGTTGAAAAGCTCTACAGCAGGCAGTTTCTGTGGTCCAACATCCCTGAAACACAGCACAAAGATGGCATTTTTATTCAGGTTTGTGGGCCCCTGCCTACCTCATCCTAGTGTCTTATAACTGTAGAAATGGTGTTACTCCTGCAGCTATGGCCTAGTGGTAGGACGCTATCACTGGATTTGTTTAGAAAATCAAGGTGAGGGGAAAATGACTTTTTCTTAGAAACGCATGGAATGCATTTTCCCTCTCTTAATTCATCATTGTGCATCTATGAGAAGCATTTCACATCTGAGGAAAGGGAAGGGATCCAGTATGCTCCAAGCATGTGGTTGAAATTACAAAGCTAAACATGATTGATCCAGAGCTTAAAACTAATTTTCATAACTCTGAAAGTGTCATTTTTTCAATGTATTTGGCTAATTCCCCAGCCTTGATTGAACTATAGCGGCTCCCCAAACTTTATGGGGGTTAGGTTCCTACTCACCCGCGAGTGTGAAAAATCGTGAATTTTGGATATGGTCAGAAAAATGCCTAGAAACGCCTGTTATTATATTTAAAGCCCTAAATACGCTATGTCTCCCACAGTTAGGTAATTTAACTTAATTTAATAAAATACTGTATTAATAAAGCCTTAGAAAGTGTAAGACATATTGGTGGCATCTTAGGATCTTAGGGCTGTAAGAAGAACAAAACTGAGAATACTCAAGACAGCGACATACCATCCAGCAGCTTGTTATAATACTGGAATGCTAGTGGATCTGCCAGAGATGGGTTACAGGGCAGCAGCCAATCAGCAGCAAGGAGAACTGAATATCGCTCTTGGATTGGATATTTGCAAACCTAAAATAACTGCACAGTATACTTGCAGAGTATAATTTCAGTGAAACTGAGGAGGTTTCTGCAAACAATTACTACTTAAATTGTAAGGACAAATCTACGAATGACCAAGGCCCAGAACTCTAAACTGCAGCTTCACCAGGGTATGCCATACATTATGTCATAGCCAATCCATCTAACAATTATAAGTTCCATGTAACATTGAGCTATAAATATCCTTGTTATTTACATTAGTATAAACCTCATATATTCAGAGCTGGTATAATTTTTTGTAATTATTTTTTCTGTGGGATAAGTGAAATCAGTATTATTATCATAATTTGCAGATAAGGAACTAACAGTAAGAAAAATAAACATGGCATTCCCAAATCTTAACTGCTTATTGGTTGAGTAACAGATTTCAATGGCAGGTTTGCTACATTCTGCATCTAAAAGCTAGATTTGAATTTTGAGAATTATACTAATTAAGGCATAATACTCTAACACTAAAAATAAGACTGAAAATTTGTAAAATTACTAATCAGAATATTACAGAAGAATTTAAAAATATGAGATATAACTTACCAATATAGGTCATATTCATTTCCTTACAATATTACCAAATCTGAGACATCAAAGAAAATGATTTTTAAAATTAAAATTATGTTATATATTTTTATTTTAATACATCTGAATATATTTTTCAAATTCACTGTTGTTTAGAATACTAACAGCCTTGGGATGAATATAATAAATGTCAAGAAATGAATATAATAAAATGCAAAGTTTTAATTACACTAAGTGACTTACTGAAGGTTACACGTGCATCAAATAAGTTGGAAAGTTCTATTCATAAATATCTCTATAGAGAGTCAGTTCCCATGTCTGTTTATGTGAATGTAATTATGCACTAGTGAATTGTATATTGATCTTTTTCCTTCCTCTAAACACCATGAAAATTTTGTGACTTTCATGAGTTGACTTAATATATCAGACTCAGGTCTACATTTGCCTTATTTTTGTATTCTCACCTGTTCTCTCTAGGTTTCATTATGTTTACCTGAGAGATTATCTGTTTAAAAAATGAATTCAAGAGAGGTGTTCACTCTGCATACATCTGCTTCCTGTCTCAGTTTCTCCTTCCTCTCAAATCACTTCAAGCAGATCTTTACAAATGGCAGAGGCTAAATAAACATTGGTTGAGTTTAATTAAATTTGAAGACTGAACAACAAAAAAGAATTTGAGCTTAGTAGGAAATGCAATTACACTTGGAACACATTAAACTTGACGTACATTTGAGAATTGACAAAACTTGGGAGTCAATTCTGAGAGTATACATGAGGTTTGGATTTAAACATTCATAAAGAAACTGGTCCTAAAGTGCAGTTTTGACTTAAAATATTTAAAAGCTTCTCTTTCTCTCTTTTTAAACTGTAATAGACCTTATTTTCTTAATAAATATTCATTTAGTATCTATTTTTGAACATTTTTTAGAGTACAAAAGCATGTGGAATCATTAAAACAAAACTATTTCATTTCACTTTGGCCACTTGCTCCATTTTTCAAAATCTGGCCCAAGACAAGATAATCATCAGATTTTTCCGAAAAGAAAACTACACATATCCTCATTACTGTTTTTAAAATAACTATCAGAAAGAACAGGTGATCATCACTGCTATTATTTTGGTCAGTTGAAAGTGTTTTCTTCAAATATTTATCTGGATCTGAAATATTCTTTTATGAAGTAGCTGTTATATTACTCTTATGCACATTAACCATGCAGAATTGAATTTAAAATGTGTTATTTCCTTAATTATGTATTGAATTTAAAATTCCATAAATACTGAGATTGGTTCAGATCTCCCTTAAATATTTAGTGCATATTTATAAACATTACTTTGTGAAATTTTTTCTTTTTATTATCTTCTTTCTTATAATTTATGATGGAATATTGACTATAATACAATGTGTATGTAAAATTAAAATATACTCATGAATTAGTTAATGATTATAAGTGTTTTACACACAAATATTCTTTAAGATTCATTTTTTGTTTCTTAAAATATTTTATACGTGCATATACATGTGTAACATACTTTGCTCATATCCTTCCTTTCATTAATGTTCCACATGCCTCCACCCCTATGGCCTTCACCTTGTCTAATAGCTATAACTCTTCTTATCTCAAGTCTTTCTTTTTAGATTTCAAATATTAGAAAAAACAAGCAATACTTGTCTTTCTGAGTCTGGCACATTTTGCTTAACATGATGATTTTCAGTTCCATCCATTTTCCTGCAAATGACAAAATTTTGTTCTTTACAGATGAATAATACTCCACTATGTACAGATGCTACATTTTCTTTATCCACTCATCCATTTACAGGCATCTAAGCTGATTTCCTACTTTAGCTACTGTTAATTGTTCGCAGTTGGGCATGTAGTTATTTCTATAGTATTTTTTTAAGTGTATACCAAGGTATATACCAAGGAGTGATAGAGCTGGATAATATGGTAGTTTTCTTTGTAGTCTCTGCAGAAGCTCCATACTGATTTTCATAGTGGTTGTATTCATGTGCATTCTCACCAAGTGTGGAAGGGTTCTTTTATGCCTGCATCTTCACCAGCATTTTTTATTTTGTTATATTTTTAATAATAACCATTGGCTGGAATGACATGGAATCTCAATGTAGTTTTGTTTTGAATTTCTCTAATGGCTAATGATATGATTACATTTTGATTTATTTGATGACCATGTTTACTGCTTTTGAGAAGGCTGTTCAATTCAGTTTCCAATTTACTAATTAGGATATTTTAGCGGTGTTTTGAATTCTAGAATCATATACTTCTGTCATTTTTCCTAGTCCTAGAAAATTCTAGTACAATAAATAAATTTTGATTATCTCTTTTTGTTTTAGGTTTATCATTTGATGATGTTTGATGAGCTGGAATACTTAACTGCTATTAGAGAATAAAAAGATACGGATTCTACTACATGAAGATTGAAAGAAGCATTTTATTATAGGAATAGTACATTGGATCAAGCACTACATAAAGAAATATTATTATGGTATTTACTTTCACTAAAATCTTATAAAATAGCTATCATTTACTGCCCAAAGAGATTAAGTGAGTTATGAAATTTAGAGTTAAGATTTAATTTGATTCTAAGAGTCCCGACACACTTGCAGCATTGAGTACTGGTCAGTTTAATATACTTTCTCCTATTTGGCTATTATATAAGAAAAAGTATTCACCACAATTAAGAAGAAAAATAAGGAAATACCACAGTACATTAACTGCAAAAAAGTAAGTAACTTTAAATTTACATAGTCCCCAGCTAATCAGTTTATATTTAATAACCCTATCATTGAAGGAAGATAATTAGATTTTCTAGATATATTCAGTTTACCTTGGAGTGTAACCAAAACTGTTATACTGCTTATGTTAGAAATTATAATGATCATTTACTGAGCTGGCATTAGAGCTAACATGATAATTCCATTCATCTTCTATCTGTAGTTGTAACTATCTCTAAAAGTAATAGAGTAACATTCTATTATGTCAAATGTTTACTTAAATCTATGCACTGGGTAAATACCAAATAACTCCTTAAGAATAAACTTTATTCTGCTTTTCAACATTCCCCTACCCTACCCTTCAAATAGAAGCCCATTTCCACACTGAGGTGGACTTATCCAGGTTTCATTTTCTTTTTTGATAAGACCAAGTCATATGAGTATGCCTTTGAAATGCATATTAGAGTTTAAATATACATAATCAATACTGAAGGAGAAAATCTTAAGTTCATGGTTGTACTACATTGATGAAAAAGAATTCCAAGAAAGATTTACTATGTATTTATTTTTCTATTCATAATTACTTTCTTAGCAAATCATTATCTGTGAAATGTGGCACAAATTTATTGGTAACCTCATAGAATTACTTAAAAAAACTCATGGCTGTAATTACTTTAATGCCTCAGTGTTGAGGAAGAACCTGTGAGACAGAAAAAGGACAAATCCAACACAAAGTAAGAAGTGTTGTATAAATGTCAAAATAGAAACAAATCCATAAAGTTGAAATTTTAAAATTGTAAGAAGTGATAAATGAAAAGTAGTTAGCTTTTCTAAAGATCAACATTGATTCAGAAAATAGGTGATATGAGTCACACAAAGCAAAATAAATAGAGAATAATAAAAGTATTGTAGGGAAATTGTGTGTACAGTTTCATAACAACAAAATAGACAACATGCATGAAGTGGGAAGATAGCTATAGAAAAATAAATGAGATCAAGAAGAAGTAGAAAATTTATGTTCAAAATTAGATCTATATAGACTTAAATATAAAAACCAAAAGTACAAAAATTTCTGAAGAAATATATAAAACTTTTTACTATCTTAGATTGTGCAAAGATTTATTATGCATAATAGTTCAAAAACATTCTGTAAAAGAAAAAAAAATATTTTACAAAAATTTTGAAAGCTACTTTGAAAAGATCCCAAAGAATTAGAAAACGCAAATCATAGTCTGGGAGAATGTGTTTGCTGATTTTATGTATGATAAAGGATTATATACAAAACATACAAAGAATTCCTAACATTCAATAATACAATAAACTACTGAATAAGGCAAGTTATCAAAGTACGTAAATAGGACACATCAAAGAAAACACAGGAATGCCATACTGATTTCCAAAGTAGTTAGAGTACTTTGTATTCCTGCCAATGGTGTAGGAGGGTTCCTTCTTTATCCCATACCCTTACCAGTATTACTTTTTTCTAATACTGAGGGTAAAAGTCAGGCCCTTTACATTGTTGTTTACCCAGTTGGTTTTTAATTTTTTTTTTCTTGAGTTAGGACCTCACTAAGTTGTTAAGTTGCCTACTCTAGTCTCAAACTTAAAATTCTGTCTCAGCGTCACAGAGAGTTGGGATTGCAGGCACGAACCAGCACATCTAGCTACATTTATTCATTTTTCATTCCTTATGATGCCATTCTGACAAGGGAATCCTCGAGATGGAATATCAAAGCAGTTTCTATCTAAATTTCTCTTGTGGCCAAAGATTCTGAGTACACACATATATAATATATAATATACTATATACTATATGATATACGGTATATAATAAATGTATAACATAGAACATAACATGTAATATGTAATATATGATATAAATATATATGTAGCTTTCATATTACTTGAAAAGTATCTGTTCATTTGCCCATTTTTGATTGAGTTATTTGTTGTGTGGGACTTTGTTTTTGAGTTCTCTATAATTGTAGATCTTACTGCTCTATCAGAAGAGTAAGTCATATTTTTCCCAATCTGTAGATTCTATAGCTGCCTGTAGTTTCAAGTCTTTCCCCTATACAGTGCTGTCTTCCAACAGTTTAAGGTTTCTGGTTTCCTATCTAGGGCTTTGATTCATTTTGATTGTTCCAGGACTGAGTGACAGATAAGGACACAGTTTCAGTCCTCTGCATGAGATATTCAGTTTTCCCAGAACCATTTGTTTAAAAAAAGCTTTATTTTTTCTAGCAAATGGCTTTTGGTCCTTTGCCAAAAGGCAGGTACCTAAAGGTGCATGTATTTTTCTCTGTGTATTCTATTCTGTCATGTTGGTCTACATTTTTGTTTTTGTGCCAGGACCAAGCTGTTTTGGTGACTATGGCTCTGTAGGGTAACTTGAAACTTGCTATTGTGATACCTCCAACAATGCTCTTTTTGGTCAAGATTTCATTTTTATTCTAGGTCTTTTCTGAGTCGATATAAACTTTAGAATATTTTTTCACAGCCTGTGAAAAATTTGTTGTCATTTCTTTTTTTTAAAATTTTATTTAAAGAGAAAAAAAAAGCAGACAAAACAGAAAAATGGTAGCAACAATATAGAAAAAAATAAAAGAGCCAAAAACAAACAAACTGAAAAAAACACCAAAACAACAACAATAACAAAAAAAAAACCCCAAAAAACAAAAAAACTAAGAAATCAACACTTGATACCTTACATACTCTCTTCATTGGAAATAGTTGTTCAAGTTACAAAATTAAAGCATACAAAGTAGACATTCAAACAATGAGACTGTTAACAGTCTGGCCAACCATCTAACAAAAACAGTAGTATAGTCATCTATCTTACACACTTAAACATACATGCAATTATATCCTTTAGAGCACTTTCTTTTTCCTCTCTTTTTTACAGTAGCAATTACACATTTTGGGTTTTACTATGGCTACATTTCTTATTACATTTTACACTAGAGAAACAATGTGATATTTATAAATATGATTCTTATTTATTTCACTAATGAGGATGGTCTCCAGTGGACTCCATTTCCCTATGAAGGCCTCAAGATCATCCTTTTTTATAGCTGAGTAGTATTCCACTGTGTAAAAATACCAAATCTTTTTCATCCATACTGCATTTGATGGGCATCTTGGCTGTTTCCAAGATTTAGCTATCACAAATTGGGCTGCTAAAAACATAGGTGCACATATAGCACTGTGATATGAACTTTTCAGTTCTTCTGGGAAAATACCCAGGAGGGGAATAGCTGCATTGAATGGAGCTTCCAGTCCTAGTCTTCTGAGAATTCTCCATATTGATTTTCATAGTGGTCCCACCGACAGTGAAGCAGTGTTCCTTTTTCCCCGCAGCCTCACCAACATTTGTTATCAGTTGATTTCTTGAAGGCAGCTATTCTTTCCGGTGTAAGATGATATCTCAATGTTGTTTTAATTTGTACTTCTCGAATGACCAGTTATGGTAAACATTTCTTCATGTATTTGTTTGCCATTTGTATATCTTCATCTGACAACTGTGTGTTCATCTCAGCTGCCCATTTTTGAAGAGGGTCTTTGAATTTGGGGGGGTTAATGTTTTTCAATTCTTTATATGTTCTTGATATAAGTCCTTTGTCTGAGGGGTTGCTGGTTAAAATTCTTTCCCATTCTGTGGGTTTTCTTTTCACTCTGATGGTCATTTCTTTTGAAGTGCAGAAAATTTTCAATAATATGAGATCCCAGTTGTTGATTTTCTGTAGTGTTTCCCATGCAGTTTGAGTTTTGTTCATGAAATCTCTGCCTACCCCTATGTCTCCAAGATTTCTGCCTACCTCATCTTCTAGTAGATTTAGTGTTTCTGTTTTAATGTTTAGGTCTTTGATCCATTTAGACTTTACTATTGTGCATGGTGATAGGCATGGATATAGTTTAAGTCTTGTGCATGTGGAGAGCCAATTTTTCCAACACCATTTATTAAAGAGGCTATCTTTCCTCTAGTGAACATGTTTAGCCCCTTTGTCTAATATCAGGTGGCTGTTTTTGTAACTATACTTGCATCTTCTAATCTGTTCCATTGGTCCTCAGGTCTATTTCTTTGTCAGTACCATGCTGATTTTATCACTGTGGCTTTGTAGTACAGTTTCAAGTCAGGAATTGAGATGCCTCCTGTCTTGCCTTTATTGCCCAGAATTGCCTTTGCTATTCTAGGTTTCTTCTGTTTCCAAATGAATTTTAGGAGTGTTTTCTCTAGATCTGTGAGGTACGTCAATGGTATTTTGATTGGGATTGCATTAAAGCTGTGTAACAGTTTTGGGAGTATGGCCATTTTCACAATGTTGGTTCTTACTAGCCAAGATCATGGAACATCTTTCCATTTTCTGATATCCTCTGCAATCTCCTTTTCTTAACACAGTATAATTTTCAGTATATAGGTCTTTTACTTTTTTAGTTAGGTTGAGTCCTAAATATTTCATTTTTTTAAGATGTTACTGAGAAGGGCAATATTTCCATAATTTCTCTCTTGGTGAGGTTCTTGTTTGTGTACAGTAATGCTATTGATTTTTGAGCATTTACTTTGTAGCCAGCTACACTGCTGAATTTGTTTATTATCTCTAGTAGTCTTTTAATGGAGTTTTTTGGATCTTTTATATAGAGTATCATGTCATCTGCAAACAGTGATAATTTAACTTGTTCCTTTCCTCTATTTATTCCTTTTATTTCTTTCTCTTGTCTGATTGCCCTGGCTAGTGTTTCCAGAACTATATTGAATAGGAGTGGTGACAGTGGACATCCTTGTCTTGTTCCTGATTTTAAAGTGAAAGCTTTCAGTTTTTGTCCATTTAGTATAATATTGGCTGTTGTTTTGTCATAAATGGCCTTTATAAGGTTGAGGTAGACACCACGTATTCTGAGTTTCTGAAGGGTTTTTATCATGAGCAAGTGTTGGACCTTATCGAAAGTTTTTTCTGCATCTATTGGGATGACCATGTGGTTTTTGTTTTTGGCTTTGTTGATGTGGTGTATCACATTTATTGAATTGTGTATGTTAAACCATCCCTGCATTCCTGGAATGAACCCCACTTGGTCATGATGTATAATCTTCTTGATGATTTTCTGCATTCTATTTGCCAATATTTTATTGAGAATCTTTGCATCTATCTTCATTAGTGAGACTGGCCTATAGTTCTCCTTTTTGGTTGGGTCTCTCTCTGGTTTTGGTTTCAGAGTAATACTTGCCTCCAGGAATGAATTAGGGAGGATTGCTTTCTTTTCAATTTCATTGAAGAGTTTAAGGAGTATTGGCATCAAATCTTCTCTAAATTTCTTATAGAATTCAGCTGTGAATCCATCAGGACCTGGGCTTTTCTTGGTTGGTAAGTTTTTTTTTATCACTTTTTCAATTTCAATAGCTGATATTGGGTTATTCAAAATTGCTATATCTTGTTGATTGAGCTTAGGTAGTTCATATGTTTCTAGAAATCTGTCCATTTCCTCTGCGTTTTCCTCTCTATGGAGTAGAGATTTTCAAAGTAGGTGCTCATGATCTTTTGAATTTCCATGGGGTTTGTGGTAATTTCCCCTTTTTTGGTCCTTATTTCATAAATTTGGGTTTTCTCTTTCTTTTGTTTTATAAGGTTAGCTAGAGCTTTGTCAATTTTGTTTATCCTCTCAAAAAAACAGCTTTTGGATTCATTAATTCTTTGTATTTTTTTTAGTTTCAATTGCATTGATTTCTGCTCTAATCTTTACAATTTCCTCTCTTTTATGAGCTTCAGATTTAACTTGCTCTTCTTTTTCTAAAAGCTTCAGATGAAGCATTAGATTGTTTATTTGTGCTCGTTCTGTTTTCTTGATATGACAATTTATTGCTATATATTTCCCTCTTAACACTGCTTTCATTGCATCCCACAGATTACAGTATGTTGTGTCTGCATTTTCATTGAATTGTAGGTATTACTTTATTTCTTCTTTAATTTCCTCTGTAGCCCACTGGTTGCTCAAAAGGTTGTTATATAACTTCCATGTATTTATGCCAGTTTTGCAATTTCTTTTGCCATTAATTTCCAGTTTCAGTGTGCTATGGTCAGGTAGTATGCATGGGATAATTTCAATACCTTTGCATTTACTTAAGAATGTTTTATGGGATAATATATGGTCTATTTTGGAGAATGTCCCTTGGGCAGCTGAGAAGAATGTGTATTCTGATGTGGTTGGGTGGAACACTCTGTAAACATCTACTAAGTCCAGTTGCTCACAGGTATGATTCAGTTCTACTATTTCTTTGCTGATTTTTTGTCTAGTTGATATATCTCTTTGTAACAGTGGTCTGTTAAGGTCACCTGTAATAATTGTGTTCTTGTGTATTTGGTTTTTCATGTCCTTTAGTATCTGTCTTATATATTTGGGTGCTCCTGTGTTTGGTGCATATATATTTATAATTGTTAGTTCTTCCTCTTGAATTTTCTCACTTGCGAGTATGTAGTGACCTTCTTTGTCTCTTTTAATCATTTTAGGTTTTGAAGTTCATGTTGTTTGCAAACAGAATAGTTACCCCTGGTTATTCTCTGTTCCCGTTGCATGCAATACTATTTTCCATCCTTTGACTTTTATTCTATGAGTTTCTTTTTGAGTCAGATGTGTTTCTTGTATACAGCATATTTTGGGGTCCTGTTTCTTGATCTATTCTGTCAACCTGTTTCTTTTGATAGTTGAATTGAGGCCATTTACATTTGTGGATATTACTGATATGTACTGGCTTGACTTTGCCATGTTGTGTTACTGTTGTTA
>PVJX010039555.1:0-15679 GCA_004027295.1 Dolichotis patagonum
ACAGAATTTCAACTTGGCTGATTTGCCCCACTCCATTTCCATTCCACACTCCTGCCCTTTTGTTCCGTTTGACTCATTTTTCCTACCAACTTCTAGTTAAGCAAGAAACATCATTAAATCAGTTTGTATGCCTTTTGGAACAAGATGGAGAATATATAGATAGATGGATAGATACATAGATAGACATAGGCAGGCAGATAATTACATTACTATTAAATCACTATTTTGACATAAAGTTCTTGTAAGTAAATAGAGGAAAACCAAAGTGACATTCCTGCTAAATGCATAAGCAACACTAAATCTCAGTTATTTTAAGGTATTATTATCCTTTCATTTTCCCTAGTAGCACTAACCAGCTAACTCAAAGTTTTATTTTAAGAACGTTGACTCTGGAAGCCTTCCATTATTCCCTAAGACTAAGGTTGAGAGCCTTCATTATGTGTTCCTATAGCATGCTATCTGTCCACTATCAGAGCACCCTTAGGTCAGTCCGTACTAGAACTACTTGTTTAACTGTCTGTCTCTTTTCCGCTAATCTACAGCTTCACTAAGGTCAAGGACCTTGCCTGTCATTTTCACAATTTAATCACTAGCACAGACCTTAGCACACAGGAGATGCTCAACAGACATTTGTTGTGTGAGTGAAGGACCTTGCTATAATTCAAAGGCTTTGGACTTTATAAAACCAAGTATGAATTGTGACCCTCTATAGGCAGATGCTGTACTCTGTCCGGAGTCTGTGGAGGCTTTTGAAAGTTACACGGGATGCTCTGCTTTGAAATCCTTTGTATGATAGGCAAATGAGATAGAAAATTATCAAAAGCTGCCAACTTCAGCTGACATTGAGATCATGGAGGCCTAAGAAATCTGGTAAGTCTTGAAGGGATGAAAGAGGATCAGAATCTGATTAGACAGAGAGGATAAAGAGGGCATTGCAGGAAGGAAAAACAAAAAATGGAAGCAGGAACAAATCTGGCGTGAGTAGGAACTGGGAGGAGAAGGAATTGGAGAGTCCAGATTCTCTAAACTGCAGGAGTTAGAGCTGGATTGGGCTGGTGATACAGCTCAACAGCACAGCGCCTACCTGGCAGGTGCAAGATTGTGAGTTTGATTCCTGGTACCTTTAAAAAAATAATAATGATAATAAAAGAAGTTAGAGCTGGATTATGGAAGAGTTAGAAAGCCAGGCAAAAAGGCTTGGGCTTCAGACACTGCCAAGTAGGACATCAGTGTAAAACTGTGAGTAAAGGCATTTCATGATAACAAAAGCTGTTTAGGAAGAAGATCATATGGTCGATGGCAGTGAGGGCTGGAAACAGAGATAGCTGTTCTGAGAATATCATTAGTAGCTATTGTGATTATCCAAGAAGGAGTTTTCATGACCTGGGCCAGAGTGGCGAATGAAAAAGAGAAGGAAAGGAAAACATTTTGAAAAAATAAGTGCCAGGCTGGACTCCCCTCGAATCATACTTTAAGTGCCCAGGAGGCCAGATTTTCCTGGCTCTGCAAATGTCTACTCCTGGAACCAGTGGTCAACACCAGTGTGGCAGGTAAGAAGGGAGGCGATGGGTTAGATGGTTCTGGTACTGTTCTGATTCCCCTTACTTCCCCTAGGTCTGCGTTCCTGCTCACTCCTCAGTGTCACTTTCTCCTCTCAGCACAGTTTTCCATTCCAGGTAGGTGGCTTAAGGGCAGTTTTCCTCTTGCTGCCTTGCAGAGTTTTAAATCCCTCCTGGACTGTGGCTGCAGGCTATGCTGAGTTCCAGGTGCACAGTGGTGACCGAGGAAGAATTAATTTTTAAAATATGCCAGTCTTTGACTGTCTTCTCTAAGGCCTCGTGATCCTGCTTTCACATTCTCTGCCAATAGCTTTTCATCATGGTCTTAGCAATCTTCACATCAATAAAGTGCCACTTCTCAAAAATATGCTAGGGGAGGGTGTAACTGTTTCCCTTGCACCACCACTATTCCCAGCTGAGCTCCTGTTTTGGAGGGTTTGGGGCCTCAAGGCCATGATTTATCATTCTGGCATCATTCCTGGACGGCCAGCCTGCTCCCTGGTTCTCCTTTCCATCCTCATTTGGGGGCTGTTGCTGTTGGTTGGATCTGACCTCTTGGCATTGTATAACCTTGGCTGAGGAAACTGCCACAGGCAGAGCCCAGCTGTGAGGGGCACACCAAGCTCATGAGGAAGGGCGGAGGCCGGGAAAGGCCTCTGATCCATGCTGTGCTTCCTAGCTGGAGGAGTTCATCAAGCAACCAGCTTAGATGCCTGTTCAGAGCATTTCCTGGCAGCAGGTGTCGCCATCTTGGTGTGGCTCCCTGGTGATGCCTTAGTTCTCACTGCCCCTCAGGCTCTCATGCCACTGTCACCCCCAACAAAGTGACTGTGGTTCTGCCCACATTGTGTTTCATTTAAATAAACACTAAAACAGCCCTGTGGGCAAGGTGTAACTACCTGCCTCCATTTAGGATCTAGGGCTCTGGGGACCTACCCACCTTCTAAATACTTCCTCCATACCTACCCTATCCCCAGCCTGAGACAGCAGAGAGATTAGAGAAAAGACTTTGGCCTGGACATCTGGAAATCCAACAGTCCAGAATCGTCTCTAAATTGACAAATCCTGAGTTGCCTGCAAAGCTACCAGCTTCCATTTTTGGCCAGGACGGCTGGCTTTAGCATTACTGATTAGGTTTTATGTGTTAAGCTGTTTACACAAACAGTTAATCTTCAGGACAACCCTGAAGAGAGTGAAAATGATAACCCAAGGCTGTGTGGTTAGTAAATGCTGAAACTGTGCTGGGTCTTCTTAACTTCAAACCCAGGCTTTTCTTCCTGTACCATACTGCCTGTGAGAAACGGTAGGACAGCCATGCACTGGATCTTCTGCTGTGTGGTCAGACATGCATCTTAGAAAGATGTTATTGATATAAAAAACAGTTTTACATATTGAGTAACTTCAGTGTAAGGCAAGAAAATATTTTTGGTTTCTCAGGGAAAATCCCACAGAACACCCAAACTAGGCATTTGCATTTCCTACCCACTTTTTTTGCAGGTCGTTGTTGGGCATCAGGCTTTGGAGGATTCAGCAGCCTGTCTACTGTCAACCTAGATGAGTCAGCGTTGTTCCGTGGGGACAGCGCCTGGACATGAGAGCCTGTGCTTTCATCTGGCTGCTTCCCTGTGTCAGACAACTCCTGATGTATCATTTTGATCCCTCCACCTAAAAAGAAAATGAGACCCCATGTCCTACAAGCTGTGCTACAAAGACAGGTGCAAGTATTTTGGATTCACACAGAGTTCCCAACAGAAGGCAAAACTTGAAAAAGTGTGGTCATGTGTCATTGAATGATGAGAATGCATTCTGAGAAATGCGTCATCAGGAAATTTTTGTCATTGTGCAAACATCATAGTACTTAAACTCAGATAGCTACTGTATTCCTAGGTGGTACTATCTTATGGGACCACCATTGTGTGTGCTATCACTGACTGAAATGTTATTGTATAGCGCATGACTATACTTTCTTGTTGTCCGCTCCTATGAACACAGAAGGAAGCTGGTCTCCTCTAAACAAGCTTTCCTGGAACTTAAAGAGGACCCCTTCACTTCTTAAGCAAGCTCTGCCCTCCTGTTACCCTGAACATAAGGCAGATTCAGTTTGCATTACCAAATTATTTAATACTGGTATTTCCTGCGTGGAAGGGGAGCTTAGGATGGGGAGGGTAGGAAGCTTATAGCTGAGGCAAGTCCTCTAGGCCGACCCAGTTACTGAGCTAGCAAGGAAATTTTCCGTTTTACTCCTCTCCCATTGGGAGGTAGAGCTGCTCCTCCAGGTTCAGTCTTTGGGGTGACTGACTTTGTAAGGTGTGACAGTGAAGCCTGATCGTGTCAACTCGATTGGCTGGGAAACCACACGGGAGATGGGTGGAGCATCCTTCTGGGTGTGTCTGGGTAGATCACAGGAGTGTGACCTTCTGGTCTATTTCTGGTGCTTCGCCCTTCCTCTCTGGCACCGTTCCCATGCTCTGTTTCCCAGCTGCCATGAACTAACCAGCATTGCTCCACCAAGCCCTTTTTCTGTGATGTTCCTTCCTTGGAGCCTGCTGACCTGAACTGAATCCTCTGAAACTGTGAACCAAATTAAACCTCTCCTCCTCTAACTTGTGGCTGCTGGGTACTGTGCTCCAGCAATGGGAAAGCTGACTAAAATATCAGCTCTCCTGATTTCTGGGCTCTGGGTGTTAAAGTTCCTGGAATCTCTAGGAAAATAGAACCTTTATCTGACTGGGCTTCAGATCCAGCCCAGGGTCATTCCTAGAGTTAGGATGGAGCTGATTTGCAGGTACCTAACAACCTGTGATCCTCAGATTTCCAGTGGGTTCCTCCCAGGTCCCTCTCTCACTTTTCTTAGGTGACCTTACACTCTTTCACAGCCTTGTCCTTCCTGGGCTTTAGCTTACTGATGGCTAATAGATGACATCTGTACAACAACAACCAGCTTGTAATAACTATATGAAACATAGAATCACCAAGCCATCTGAAGTTAAGTCTGAGTTCAGAGAGAAAGGATCACCTAGACTGGATAAGCGATGTCCTCTGCAGGCTTGGGGGAAAAGGCTGGTGTGTGTGTCTTTGTATGTACGTGATGTCTCTGTACCTGTATCAAGAGTTTGCTTCCATGGATTTACATAAGGGTCCTGTGCTTTTTAAAACATCTTTATTCCGCTCACAGATTTCCTCCTTGAATGTGCAGTACCATTTTTCCTCCGATAAGAGTAGCATGTTTAAAAGTACACATTTACATTTTATCATAATTGTTTTCTCAACATAGTGATTTTTAGAGGAGGAATACTACTCTTTTGCCATTGAATACTGTGGAAAATCTTGGAAACAGGTACTAGAAACTTACACACTCAGTAAGTAATGCTTATTGAGTGGTTTTTATGTGCCAAGATATTTCTGGATGTCCAGGATACAAAACTGGCAATGACATGGGACTCTCCTTGCAAGGACCTTACATTCTAGCCTGTTAGAGGCACACATTAACACTATGATGTTATTGGAACTGAGTATATTTCTCACCAATGCTGCTTTCTAAAGAGGCTAAGCTATTGAAGGAAGAAGTGCCTCCTCCTAGATTATTTCCATCAGTGATTCTCAGTTTCCAGTGTCAAAAATTCTACGATGGCTTTACAGTGCTTTCAGGAAAAAGTTGCTGAACTGAGCTAATCTTTCTAACTGAGGTGGCAGCAGCTCTCGGAACCGTTGTGTCCTTCCTCTTCAGCTGCACAGGTTCTTGTGTCAAGTATTTGGCTGCCCACCCTGGCTCCTGAGTCCTTTCCTGAACTTGAGTCTGGACTCAACTCCTATTGCAAGCTCACACCCTGGGTTTCAGATTTGGGGCCTCCTTCTGAAACAGTGCTTTGTACTTCCTCATCTGAATGCCATGGCTAAAGTTGCTGTCCACCCTCAACACTGCCTTCTCAGACCAGGTCTGACCCCCTGTGCCTGGCCTGGCATGCCCAAATTCCATTTCAGCTGAGAGTCACTGCACCAGAATGAGTCACCCATGTGGTTGCTGAATGGTGCTAGAGCTTGGGGAAATGCCTGAATTATTTTGGCCATGTCCAGGTATTTCACATTTGCTTTCATTGTGATTCTGGGCTGAATTTCAGTATTCATCAACATATTTGGCAATACAGAGACACAGCCTTGGCCTGGAAAAGGCTTAAGCCATCTGTTCTTTTAAGTGATAGAAAGGACACGACTGGATTAACTAGAACCAGGAAAACACAGGAATGTTTTCTGAAGAGCATGACCCTGGTGGAAATTTTGCTTTGTGCCCTTACATAGAGATATATAAAAGTGTTAAGTGCAGTGATCAGAAATCTACGGTCAGAGACGAGAAATAGATTAGTCCTTCCAGGCAGTCAGGGAGGAAAAAACAGGGAGAAACCCTCAGCATTTTTTGAAGGGAGAGGGAGAAGAAAATATTCTAAAATTAAATGGTGGTGTTAATTTCACCACTCTGAATATACTAAAAAAACACTGAACTGTACGTTATACTTCTTCCTTTTTAAAAATCCTTGCTATGTATTGAATCCAGGGCCTTGATCATACTAGGTAAGTGCTCCATCACTCAGCTACAACCTGAATTGTATACTTTAAAGGGATAAATTTTATGGGGACACATATATCTCAATAAAGCTGCTATTTTAAAAAGGGAATCTATGATTTATAGCAAAAAAATACACACCTTAGTTCACATTTAACAAATATTTTTTCAGCATCCACTGTGTACTGGCTTTGTCAAAGGCATGAAAGGCATTCAGAAATGTGTAAACAAGAAGTGTGCAGTTCCAAATAACCCAGGATTCATTGAAACTCCTTCCTGCCCACTTCTATGGCTTACCCGGGATTTTGTCTGCCTGGAGCCAGGGAATACCTCAGAGATGAACTGGCTTATCTTGGCCATTCATTAGTAATCACAGAAACATGACAGGCTGCAGTGGATAATTTTCTTCCCCAATGCTCATTGGAGTCATCCAGGCTTTTCTCTGGAGCCTCACAATGCAAGGGTTGGGTAGTAGGGTCTCTAAAACAAAAATACTACATGGAAGGGTAGCACTCCTGTGATGTGGGATTGCTGGTAGTTATAAGACCTAATTTTTGTCCTTACCAAGAGCTTGCTGAAGTGGCAGTCATGACCTGGACGCAGTGAGTCATTCCCTCTACTTTCTCACTAGGAGACTGAATCTGGCTTCGTAGAAGAATGCATGTTATTTATGTGAAATTGTTCTCAGCCACGGTACTTGATCATATCTCCATCTGTGATCAGAATTAAAAGAGCCTAGAAGCAATCCTCGTACCCTCCATAGATAAATTTTCTAGTTTCCAGAAATATCCAACTCCCCGTCCTCAGTCTTCTCTCCAAACCAGAACAATTCCAGACCCTGACTGACCTTATTAAATACAACCCAGGTGTCCAACACCTACCTCTCCCCTGTATTAAAAAATATCAATTACATCCAGCTGAGAATCTCCACATGTTACCAAATAAGTCCCAAGGCAGGAGAACAAAGGAACAGTGTTAGAAAGATGTCACCCAGTAGGGAGACAGGCAGGGGTCCACAATCTGGTGGCCCAAGGGCTGTGAACTGCTCTGTGCATGTCCCCAAAAGAAGGGAAAGCATTACAGGCAAATAGCCCTAATAATGTATTTGGAAGTTACTGGAGGCTGCAAGTGAAAGAGGGCTGAGGGAGAACAAGAGGACCAGTGCATTTAGAAACCAGACACTTCTAATTTGGAAGCTGTCTGGGGACTTAGGTGGAGGCTTGTGATACCAACTATAAAAGCTTGGGCCGGATAGGGAAGCTCATTTGGCAGAGGTAATAGAAACAAGACAGTTCATTTTTATTTTTGATGAAGTGAAACTTTAGCTTAAAAAAACCAGAAGTCTGTTACAACTAGAGCCAATGTGACGGATAAACACAGAAAAGTACTATTGGCTATCGCCACCCACTTTTAGAAATTATGCCTTGAAAATCACAATAAAGTGGCAATTTAAAGGTCACAAACAGGTTCTGTCCAGCTGTCTAACAGGAGGAGAAAACAGGCGAGCAGAAGGGGAAGAGTTTAAAATATCAAGAGGGTCCTTTAAATAGAGCTATAAAGCTGGGTAGCAAACCTAGTCCAAGGGTTAAAAACAAGCTTTTCCTCCAAAGTTTCTATGGTAACTGGATAAAATCTACAGCAAGCGTGTAGTTAATGAAATATTTCTTCTAGACCAACATGTAGCAGTAAGTAATGCAAAGCGACTTTGTGCAAGCTCCAATATGGGTTACATTTTTAGATGCTGCTTCTTTTTGTCTTTCCTGGCAAGAATTGAACTTGGAGTTTGGTGAGACTCCATTGACTATAGCACAGAGTCTCAAAAGCTGATGTTTATCCAAATCACTTGGAATGGAGAGAAACCTTCTCCTTCTCTCTTTCCTTGTCCCTACCAACAGTTTGGACTCATTTGACATGCTCTTGCAGTGTTAATTTGGACAGTTAAAAAAAATGCTCACGACTAACTAATTTTATCTGTACACAAAGAATAAACACAATCTGGTGAGGTTAGTTGGGAGCTATTCATGTACATGACTAAGTAGCAGTGAAAATACTTAGACTTGGAGACCTAGAAGTAGTATTTTAACTCAGCCAATTACTGGCAATAGAACGTTGGGCAAAGCTTTTAACCTTTCTGTGTCTCATTTTCCTATAAAATGGGCCTGAGGGTAGAACTCACTGAAAAGTTGAGTTAAAGATTAAAGGAGATTAAGATATATAGTGTTCCTAGCCATAATTGTCATAGTTACCTAAAAGTGCTCTTTAAATTTACCCAAATTACTTCAGGTTTCCAGAGAAGTCCTGCATCTCTTACCAAGAAGATTGGACACCACATTCCTTGTATTAGAATGGCTTCTCAGAGAACAATTAAACAGTGTGAGATTATCCTCAGTGTGAAACACACAGTCATATCTTAATGAAAATGGCTAACATTTTTGACACATATTTGTGTCAGGCAATGTTCTACGCACTTTATATATTTGCTTATAATCCTCATAAAATTCTAACAGATAGGCAATATTGTTGTCATTGTTTAACAGATGAGGAAATTGGGGCCTAGACAGGTTAAAACTCTAGAAAAAGTCTTGTCTATTGTTTAAGTTACTACTGCTGCCACTATCATTACTAATACTAATATTTTATGAGCCCAATACAGTGCTAAGTACGTGTGTATTGTTCGTCCCATGCTGATAACTTAGTATCACCATTTTACAGTTGAAGGCAATAAGGTTTGTTACACTAAATATTTAGCCAAGGATCACAAAACTATCAAATGGTAGAGTCACAATTTAACATAAGCAATCGTGTCATATATGAAAGGCAGTTTTACTTTTTCTTTCAGATCTTTGTTATGCTATTTATTTCCTTTCCTTTCCAGGAAATACTGCAGTGGCTACAACCTGTATGTTCAGTGATGGCTAGATATCATAAGGGTGAATATTCTTGCCTTGCTCCCATCCTTAGGGGGAAGCAGCACTAAGCAGAACGTTTGCTGTAGGTTTTTGTAGATGCTCTTTATCACACTTAGGAAAGTTCTCAATTACTGGGAATGTTTACCACATATGGGTATAGAATTTATCAAATGCTTTTGCTGTACCATTGAGATGATGCTATGGCTTTTCTATTTTGTTAAAGTGGTGAATTTCAGTGATTGATTCTCAATGTTTCATCAACTTTCATTCTGGAATAAACCTTACTTGATCAAAATGTAATATTCTTTTTTATATTTCTATATTTGATTTGCTAAAATTTTATTTTGAATTTCATCTTTATATTTATGAGGAATTATGCTTAGTAATTTTCTTCTTTCCTGCTTTGTGTCAAATATTGGTCTCAGGGATATCTAGTCTTATAAAAGAAATTGGGAATCTATCAGGCAGACTTCCATCAGAAAAAGAACGCTGAGGCATATTTACAAGAGACAATTAAAATATGCAGTGAATTTTTTTTAATCTTTTTTTTTGGGGGGGGTGCTGGGGATCGAACTCATGACATCACGTTTGCCAAGCAGGCACTTATACCACTGAGCTAAATCTCCAGCCCCCAGTGAATGTTTAAACTAACACATTTATTGTAGTAAAAAGACACAATTCCAATTATTACCTCTCAGAATATCCTCCCTTACTCAAATGTATTTATTCCATCATTCTTGCCATTTTCTGAAACAATTCTGGAAGTTTTATTTTATGGGTATAATTAAGAGGTGCAATCTAAAATATAGAGAGTGCTGTCATCAGTGGAAAAGCAGACCCATAGTAACTTTATGGTATGTCCTCATGCACCTTTTTCTCTGGCAATGTGTGATTTCTGACTCTTCTCCAACATCAAAGTGACCGGGAAAGGTGAATGATATGATTTGATCCAGGGTACTGAGGCAGCCGCAACAGCACAGCTAAAGATACTCATGAAAGAAGACTTCAAGAACTACTTCAGAAATTTGCAAAAATAATAGGATCAAGCTGAAAGGGAGTATTTTGAGAAATTAATGGCAATGTATCTTTTACTATAATCAATTCTCTAAAACAAAAAATGAAACATTCACCATATTTTTGATCATGATGTGTGTGTGTAGATAAATAGATAGATAGATTATATGGACCGCCTTGTACAATTTTGGAGGCTGGTTAGATAGGTCCAAAATTTGTATGGCAGGCCAGAAGGAAGGGCAAGTTGGAAACTCTTATGTAGAAGATGTTCAGTCCACAAGCAGAATATTTTCTTCCTCAGAGAAACCTCAGTAAAACACTTGATGTCTTTCAACTTACTGGGTCAGGTCCACCCAGGTTATTGAGAATATTTTTCTTTACTTAGAATCAACAGATTATAGGTGTTACTCATAAACAAACTATCTTTAAAGTAATAACTAGAACACGTTCAGAAGAAAATAAGAAGGAATTACTTATAAAAATTATCGTTCTTATTTCTACACTTTGTCACTTAATCATTGCTGGTATATGTTTCTACTACTATTTTCATACTGCTTTTATATAGAACCAGCATAACTCTGGTTGTAGTTTTTGCTTGGTGGTGTGACCCATAATTATATTCTTGAAGGGTTGGGACCTCTAACAGTATGGCTTGAATTAGGTTGCTGTAGTTTCCCACTAAGTACAGTCCTAGGGAATGGTAGCTGTCTTAACTCAGGCTGCTAAAACCATGTACATGAGGAAGTAGCTTTGTCTAAGAAGGATATCAAATGGCAGGTTATATGGTTGTCAGTTCACAACAGGTCATTGAAGCAAAACCTCTTCCCCTTGGGATCTCGGTTCAAAAGGCAGAGTTAATAGCTCTTACTTGGGCATTGATATTAGGAAAAGACAAAAAGCTAAATATATATACACAGACTCCAAATATGCATTTCTGGTGCCATATCCCTGGGCTGTAATTTGGAAAAAAATGAGGTTGCTAACTAATAATCATTTATAAGGCACAAGATAGAAATTCTACCACTCCTAGAGACAGTCCATCTTCCCAAGCAGGTTGCAGCCATGCATTGTAGGGAGTACCAAAAAGACATGTCTAAAGTCTCCTTGGGAATTCAAAAGGCTGATAGGGAAGCAAAAAGGGCAGCCTTACAGCCCCTTGAGACTCATTTCCAGTTCCTGAAGTACCATTAAAACCAGTCTCTACTGGCCAGGAAAAATAATGGGCATTAGGACAAGAGGGAATTAAAAACGGACTCTGATGGTACTTAGAAAACAAACTGGTCCTTCCTCAAGGGACACAGTGGAAGTCTATAAAAACATTTCATGATTCCTTCCATATGGGAAGAGGTGCTACACTGGAGATGGTTACTTAAATTTTTCACATGACTAGGACTGGTGGCAACCACCTGACAGGTCTGCAAATCTTGCCCACTCTGTGTCTACAAGAACCCTGTCACGCCCAAAGCCCCTCCTTTGTTAGAACCTGTATAAGAGAGAGGGATACACTCTGGGGAAGACTGGCAATTAGACTGGACCCATGTGCCACCATATAGGGGATTTAAATAGATGTTGGTCCTAACTGACACCTTTACAGACTGGACTGAAGTCTTTCCTACCTGTGCAGAAAAGGCTGTTGGGGTGGTGAAAATGCTCCTTACAGAAGTCATTCTCCAACCTTTTGGACTGCCCCAGTGCCTCCAGAATGACAGTGGGACTACTTTTACCTTTCCAATAACTCAGGGAGTGGCAAAGGCTTGAAGAATTCCTATCATCTGCATTCTACATGGAAACAATCTTTTGGAAAAGTTGAAAGAGTCAACCAGATCCTAAAGCAAACTTTGGCAAAACTTTGTCAAGAGACGTCTGTGTCCTGGCTCCAATTACTGCCAATGACTCTCATGAGGGTTTAAAACATGCCCCAAACTGGGCTAATTTGATCCCATTTGAGACGTTATATGGGAAGCCATTTCTATCTTCTAATATGGTAATGAATCCAGAGATCAAAAGACTCATAAAACAACTTAGTGTTCTCAGCCAAGTACAATAGACTACCCAAATGTATGGGAACAGAGTCCAGCCAGCTCTTGGTCCAGGGAGACCACCTAATGTTCCTAGAGGAGACCTAGTGTTCATAAAAGGTTGAAAAGTAAGGATTCCTGCAGACCATTAAGATCAAAACGGAAGGATTGCTTTTCAGTGATCCTTGCCATATACTACAGTAAAGGAGGCAGAGATAGATAACTGGATTTATCTTTCCAGGATAAAGCCAGCTCCACTTGAACCATCTGAAGAAAAAGCCACCCAAAAGGAAAAAGCTATTCCTGTGACCCTTTGGAAGATTTGAGATGTCTCTTCAAAAAGCAAGACTCCGGTCCTGCTATACCTTGCTATGGCCATGACTCTCAGACTGTTGATAATTTATCGGATATTCCACTCTGACATATGTTCTTCTCCCTAGCAAGTATGGAAATCTGATCTTTTCCTCATACTTGGCCTAACAGTGGTTTCTTTCTCCCATCAAACAAGCAGTTTAATGGTCACTGATTCTTTTCTCATTTTTAACAGTTTTTCTCTTCAACCCAGTCAGTAGCTACAACATCTCAAAGTAGTCGGAGAGCAAGCACATAATCCCCACTAGGCAGGGTCTACAGCCAGGAGTAGCTATAAGAAGACACAGGACTTCACTCCCTAAACACCCCATAAAGAATTATGGGGACATGTGTTTCTCAGGGAGAAATAAGGCAGGAAGCTGGGGCATGGATAAATGCGGCCAGGAAAGGAAGTGCGGTAAGATCCTGTAACATGCACAGAACAGCTCCCAGGACCCTGAATTGGACACCTCATGAGCACTTCAGCAGGTTTTTGATAGGATGATCTAGACATGATGCCAGCATGGGAAACATGAGAGGGTCCGTCACCGTTAAGCACTCCCTATCATGCTTCGTGATAACCCCCCCTACACTGTCAGGTATATTTTTTTATCTTTACATTTTTTCCCTTTTTACTGACCCCCAAACTCACTCTTCAAAGCTCATTCTTTCCCTACCCTGTTTTTTCCCCTACATTTAATAAATGTGAAACTCTTCCAGTTTTTTTTTTAAATGCATAAATAGTGACTAAATAACAAAATTTTATTTAAGTGTAAGAGCAAGGTGCTGGCCAATTTGGTTCCTGCTAAAAGTCTTTTTCCTGGTTTTCAAATAGGTATCTTCTTCCTATGGCCTTACATGCAAAGAATGAGATTCTCTTAAGAGACTTTTTTTTTTTAAATCAGTACCAAGGATGGAACTCATAACCACGCACTTGCAAGGCAAGTGCTTATGCCACTGAGCTAAATCCCCAGGCCCTAATGAGATTCTCTTGTGTCTTTTCTTGTAAGGGCACAAATCTCATGAAGGCTCCATCGTGATTAACTAATTTACCTTTCAAAGGCCCCACCTCCAAATACCATCACACTAGGGATTAGGATTTAAACATTTGAACTTCCAGGAGACACAACATTTGTTTTATAACAGTACTAAGAGACACCCTGAGGGACCTACTGAATTCTAGACATACTCTTACATTTGGTGGGTAGTATCAATCCAATTTCACCTTGATTAATCAGGACCAGTAATCCTAGCCAGCACAGTAATTTTCTTTTTTGCCTATGGCCTCAGAGGCATGAGGGACCCACACAGGCCAGATGGTGGTCATAATTTTTAGTTCAATGGAGTCATTGTTCTGTCTCTTTGTAGACCTTCCTGCTTTTCAAATCAAGATTTCTAGACCAGCAGGGAACAAAGTCACACGGGTAGGAAGCTAATGTTTTATTAGTGAATCTCTAGAAGTACTATTGAGTAGTGCTACTTCCACTTCTACCCACTGATTTGTGGATCCCTGAATCCTAGGAGAAGGAGCACCATACAGCACATGCCAATTGAAAGCATGGACAGCCTCCTGGAGGATAATGCCACAGACGTACACGGTGTTACCACCGTGTGCTATGACTCAGTTTTTGTAAAACCATTGCACTGTTTTGTCAAGTCAGCTGCTTCAGGGTGATGGGGAATGTAGTAAGACCAATGAATCATATGACCATGGTGCTATTGGCACACTTCTTTTGCTGTGAAGTGAGTTTCTTGATCAGAAACAATGCTTCATAAAATATTGTGATGGTGAATAAGGCATTGTTAAGCCCATATGGCAGTTTTGGCAGAAGCCTTGTGCACAAAGGAAGCAGACTTCTACCCAGAGTAGGTATTTGTCCCAGTCAGAACAAAAACAATGCTCTTTTCACGGTAGAAGTGGTACTAGTAATCAACCGTCTACCAAGTGGCGGCTGATTACTGTAGGGGAAGATGCTGTTAGTGGGTAGCTTGTTTCTAAAAACTGGCTTGTCATCTAAATGTTACCAGCTTCTGGATTGCTTGCCTTTCCTTCTGGAGTTGGGTTCCAGGTTCTTACCTTGAACAAAGAATTGAATTAAACGAGCAAACATCAGTGGCAAGGTTTATTCAAGAAAAAAAAATGAAGAATGAGAGAGAAACTGTTTATGCAGAGTGAACTTGGATTGAATAAATAGAAAAAGAGAGAGACAGCAAAGACCAAAGAACCACTGCATCTGGGAAACACAGTGGGCTATCATGGAAAGTTATGATAGCACAGGCTCCTAATGGTTGCCTTTTTCTTTCTTTCTTTCTTTTTTCAAATATTGTCCAAATCTCCAGGAAATGCAGCAGAATTTCATCCAGGTCCTAAGAAGCAGTGCTGAGATCCCATGTCTTAGGCTGACATCAGATTTAGGCCAACCTAGTGAAAAACGGCTCAAGTTCTGAGAAATCCACATATAGGAATTTTAGAACTGTTCTGCACATGTATCTGGGATCTTGTAGTTAATAGGTCATGCCTGATTCGCAGCCAGCTTTTGCCACAGCCTAATCTCCTATCTTAGTGCCATTGTAAGGACACAGTACTGGTCTCTGCTGCTGGCCAACTGGGTGCTTAGCAATAACTGCTCCAGGACACACCTTGGCGGATTCTACTTCATGTTTCTGATTCCATGCATAACATCCTTCCTACCATGACTATTTTGTCCATGACCTCTTTGGGTAACTGCAGGAGTGGCTGGGTAAAACAATTTACTTGAATCCACAAAAAGGATCATCCTGTCTACTTGATTGTTAAAATTCTCTTCTGCCAAAATCACATTTAATAAGAATTTACATGGGACACAAATAACTTCACTTTCTTTGCCAATTCATAGAAGACTATCTACCTATCTCTTCTCCAGAGTTGTCACCAGTTTTTCATTCATATAACTTTCATGTTCCTTCCAATCAGTGTCAACTATTGACCATAACTATACTTCAGTATGCATTCATACCTCTCACCATTTCTCCTAAGCAAAATGAACACCAAGAGGAGTTCTCATTACCCCTGTCCTTTGGGGATATTCCAAAGATGGGCTATTGTACTGAAGTTTGCTACTCTTTCATGGTACCTGAATATAACCCAGTACTATCTATAAACTGGTTCTAACTTTTCTTCAGTCAACTAATTGTTGAAAACTCCCTGTGAGGTCATAGGTGTGGGTTGGTAGAGAAAAGGGTAGTGTAGTAGAGGTCTGGGTCATAGGTCCACATCTTCATGCCACTTTG
>PVJX010039556.1:0-15690 GCA_004027295.1 Dolichotis patagonum
ATCATAACATTTAACATATTATTGTTGAACAATGATAGACTCTCAAATTATGATAAGCAATGTACATTACATTTACATAACTGACTTTAACATCATTTTGACTAACTGGGACCCAGGTGAAAGCATGTGTTATAATTTTATAACTCAAATAAATCTTGAGTAAATGTTCTATAAATGCAAATGAAAAAGGAAAAGAGAATTGCTGAGCTCAAAATAAAAAAGAACAGCTGTTCACAAATGAACAAATTGACAAACATCGACAGCCAATCTGTACAGATTCAAACATATGCAGAAACAAACACAGAGTTGTGAGTGCCCATGAGAACTCTCCAAGTCTTAGACTGGACAAACAGACAGATTCACAGGCAGACTAATGAACATCTTACACAATCAGAGTGCACTCAAATATATTTTAGTCAAATTGAATTACACAAATTTATCTACAGCTGTACATTTTGTAATTTTAAATAGACTAGTCAGATTTGTTGTAGGTAATTTAGCAGAGATCTATTATCAAAGAATTTTTAAAAGGCAAAATCTTATCTATAATTAATGTATTTTTGTAGAAGGACTTAGCATGTACTTTTATCATCTATTTAGCCATTTTGTATTTGTGATTACCATCACGTGGGCATCTTGGGTCAAGTCTAGCTTCATCCTTTTCTATTGATTGTTGCATGGTCTCCAAGGCATCACTGTCATAGGACTGGGCATCAGCTTCTTGAGAGGAATCAACAACTTTTCTTGGTTTGGGGTCATGATACAGCTGGACAGCACACACTGGCAACCAGATAGGCCATTTAACTTTTCCTGCAAAAACACAAGCATACTCTCAACCTCACATTAGCACTGGACTGGGTGTTTTTATTATCCAGTATGAAGATATGTCCAATGGACCATTTTTAGACTTCATTTGATTGCATTATCTTTCTGCTGCAGTAGTTACATCTTTATTATAATTTTAATATTTTAAATGGTATATACTGCCAAATGAAATCTATTATGAGGTGAAATCTCCCTTTTTTGAAATTTAAATTTTGAGCACATTTAACTACCTTTAGACCTGAAGATTGCAATGAATTTTTGTGGTAAGTTATAAAAAAATGGAAACTACATTTTATATTTAGGTAGCTTGTGTTCTCTTTTGAAATGCAGGTGGTGCTCCTGCTCTGAGCTGGAGAGTCCACTGTTGTTGGGGATCTGAGCACCAGTGCAGTATAAACTCTGGATTTATAAAGCATGTGCACAGGTGATAGGAAAAACTGGAGTAGATTGGGCATGTCAGTGCTGTGTCCTACCTCTCTAATAAGTATCAAAAGATCCAAAATCCCTAGGTACCTTTTCTTTACTTACAGATTTTCCAATTTTTGTCAAGGGAAGAGTAACCAATTGAGCAATGCAATAATCTAGGGAGATTTGAACTGTGTTTTGAGTATATTGAACCATAATCCTGATTTTTCCTTGCAGCTGAAACAAGCAACATTGTTTCTTTACCTTCCTTCCCTGGGCCAAATTCCAACTTCACTGGAGGCTTTGGTTTCCTCCCCTGCCTATGGGCCTGTAAGAAGTAGGGAGGGAGAGGAGCAGAAAGCAGCAGTTTCTATTGAGTAAACTTTTAAAATCTGTAGTGGATTGCCCAATGGTATCTCTCACAAGGGGCACTGTGGTTAGTTTTGGGTATAGAAAAAGCAAATTTTGGTTGGTGTTACAGGTGTAGGGAGATGGAAAAGAAGCAATCCTTTATATCAATAATACCTGTGAGTTATGTTTGTTGTTTATTGGGTCCCTTTTTTGTTGTGGAACTGAGGGTTTCCCTGTTTGGAGTTTAAAGGGCTGTCATCTCTATCAATGTTAGATCAGCAGTGTGTCTCCCAGCAATAACCACATTTGCATTTGGTGCACATTGTTCTTCACATTCATTCTTATAGATAGCCAGCCAGTTTTAATATTGACTGCTACTAAGAATGGCTCTCACTAGCAGTTTCCAGTCAGTGGAACAATTAATTTTCATACTGACTGTTTCAAGGACTTGTTGGGCAAAAGGTCCTTGGATGCGGTCCTCCTTGACTGCCTCTTGGAGGTGCTTTAAGGTGGTATGGTCATGAGAATACCAGTGCAGAGGGGGAGAAGTATTCTGATGTAAATTAAAAGGAAATGCATCATTTACCTCTTTTTCCCATTCCCAATGTTTTGCCCGATTATCCCGAGTATGGCACAAGCCCTCATAATAATCATGCCATTCTGTAGTGGTAGACTGAGATTTTCTATTTATATTTGTCTGACAGTAGGATTTCCATGGATCATTAGGGTGTAATGACCCATCATCACCAATAGGTGGCACTGCCAGATAGTTAGGTGATCCTCCCTGTCAAGTTCTGCTTTCATTGTCTGACAGGGTGGAGGTTCAGGCCTGTCAGTGCATGGAGAACTTGGCCCAGTTGGGAACCCTTCTGTTGGCGCCATCTTTGGAGCCTTTAAGGGCTTGAGAGAAAGGTAGATTTTCAGTGGAATAGTGGCCCTCTCTTCCACTGAGTTTACCCGATCCTGCTGACTCAGCAAAAGATCGTTCTCCAAGTTGCGGGTAAGGGATGGACCCCCACGGGCACCATGGCAGTGCAAGCAGCAGGATCTGCTAACAGCAGGAAGGCCTCTGCATCAACCCCAGTGATGTTGTCCGAGCCTACCAAACACGCTTAGATGGTAAGTAAAGCAGATCAGAGCCCAGGGGAAAGACTTTCCCCTCATGTTGCTCAGCTGATCGAACTAGCTTTAGGAGCCGAGTCCAAGTCTGAGGGTCCCATAGGTAGGTGGTGTGGAGCCAGGGATTAAGGGGGAGAAGGATTTCCCAATACTTGTAAAGGGTGGAATAGGCAATTTTGCACTGCCTAACTTGCAAGAGGGCAGCAAGAGCCCATGCCTGTGGGTGTTGCACCTTGCAAAGTGTGGGGCCCATGATGTGGGAATTTGCAGAGCTGTGCAACCAGGATAGGGTTTGGAAGGAGTTTATAAAGGGAGAAAGTGCAGCACCAGGATGGGGAGGGGAACAGAGGAGTGAAAAATGCTTTTGTTGCCTTATTTGGTATTAAGGACGAATTTTGCAGAGACAACTAGCTTTACGGGAGATTTACAGTGCTTAGTCATTTCATTGGAATTTATAAAGGCTGAGGTTTTGCAAAAAGGACAGTTTGCCTGACTCCTGGAGTTTTACAGAGAAAAAAAGATTGAAACTAGGAACAAAGTAAATAGCATGTACAGAACAGAATGGTGGCAATTTGGTTAGCATACAACATTCCCCACTGATTTTTCATTGGTGAAAAATCATTGGCTCATGGTGGGGTTCTCAGATAATGGTATCCGCTCATAGCCTTGTGTTGTTAAGGCCATCAATTTATTAGTTAGAACTTGGTCTCTGACATAATTTACAAACCTGTTTATAACACAAGGTCTGATAGTTACACAGATGAGGAGGATTAACAAAGGTACTGTGACTGCCATAATCAAGGTTGTTAGCCAAGGGGAGAAAGAGAACCAACATTCAAATCAGTTTTGTTCAGCCTGTCTGGCCTGTTCTCATTCCTGCAGCCATTTTCTAAAGCTAGCCATGTTTTTTTCTAATGACCCTAGAATGGTTGGCATATAGGCAGCAGTTTTCCCCAAAAGCCAAACAAAGACCTACCTCTTTTAGAAAAGGAGATTCAATCCTGTCATTTTTTGTAAAACCATTTCAGCCAGGGAACTCAAGGAATGTTCCAACTTAGAGACAGAGTCACTAAGGGCAGCTAGATCTTGACTGATGAGCACACTTATGTGCTTAAAGTGTTGGTCTCCACTTAATAAGCTAGAAACTCCTAGAACCATTGATCCTGCCGCCTCAATCCCCAGCAGTACAGGTATAAGTACAGGGTTTCTCTTGAATCAAACAAAGTTTTCAAAATCAGAACTAGCAAAGATACAGCTCCTTCCATTTTCTCCAGAGTACCAAAACAGTTGGGGAAAAATATGAACTAATAAGCAGAGCTCGGAACACTAGGAGAACAGTTAATGCATAGAGCAGGGATTTATACCAGAGGTGGAGTTGAGTTAAGTTCCATTGGGAGGAACAAGGTACTGATTATCAGGGTATGAGAGATTATGAATCAGGGCAGAAGAAGTGAGATTAGAGAGCATAGCATAGGGGGAAGTCCGCAAGGTGTAGGAGGCAGAGTAGACACAGGTTCCTGGAATAACCTCAATGTTATCCAGGGTGAGCAGGGGTTAACCACCCCACCAAAAGGGAGAGTCATCTGTAGAGGAGTTTGAAAGCTGATTCGCTGTAACATCAGCCACAGGAGTACCCATATGAGATGGGAGACAAAGCCAACTGTCAGCAGTAAGATTTGGAGTGCTAACTTTAAGGTGCTGGTAAGCAATATCTAGAGACAGGAAAGGATCTGGAAGTGATGCAAGAAAGTCATAAAAAATGGCCCATGGGAACAAAACTATTAAGAACATTTGGCAATTTTAACCTTTAAGGGGTTTTTGGAGGGGATAACAGTCCACTTATCTGTAAATTGATCATGCTTAGAGGCCGGAAGTGGCTTGAAATGGGAATGATGGATCCAAGCAGTCTTTCTTGAAACTTTAATAGCCGTTGGGGTGCTGAGGACCACGATTTAGGGGCCTTCCCAACGTGCCTCGAGAGACTCTCATTGGTGTCTCTTGATGAAGACTTGTGTATGTTTGAATCTGTACAGATTGTCCATGTTTGTCCATTTGTCTGTTTGTGAACAGCTGTTCTTTTTTATTTTGAGCTCAGCAATTTTCCTTTCCCCTTTTGCTTTTTCACTTATAGATCATTTACTCAATATTTATTTGAGTTATAAAATTACAACACATGCTTCCACCTGGGTTCCCAGTTAGTCACAATGATGCTAAAGTCAGTTATGTAAATATACTATACATTGTTGCTTATAATAATTTGAGAGTCTCTCATTCTTCAACAATAATATGTTAAATGTTATGATTGGAGTTTTCATAAGAAAAAATTATTATAAAAATGATTAAACAACTATCCCTTGGGGTTGGGATTGTAGGATGAGACTTAAACTGATGAATAAGAAAGTGGCCACCTGGTAACCTTTTACCAGCTCTTGTTCATTGATTGGAGGCTCCAATGGTCTCCATAGCTTTATGGGAGACATCTCAACTAAAGTCATGTGAAAATATTATTATAATCTGTTCAATTGCTCATCATTAAAAGCAGTGACACAAAAGGTTTTTGATTTAAAAGTGCCCATATAAAGGTTTTCATATGGTTATCACAAATGTTTGTTGTTAACTTCATGGTGTATTCATATACTCATGCTTCCAGATATAATGGTTTTCCGAAATGTAAAATGGGGATTGTTTATGGTGACAGAATTTTGGTTCAGATTCATACCTTTGCATCTAACAAATGCTTATGAGATGTATGTCCTAAATGACAAGTTAGGTAAAATCTTTTATGTATTAGATAGGGATGGTTAATCAAAAAGGAGAAATTTGCTGTCAACATGAAAATTCAAGTTGTTACAAAATGTCATCAGGATTTTTTGTGCTACAACATTGTATATGGTTTGACTTCTATAATTTCTATGTGAAATATGTAACTGTTTGCTACTATTCTACAGGTATTCAAATATTAAACAGCAGTGGTTGTTGAAAAATAATGGTCCTTGTTACACCAGTGCCTTCTTCATAAATGCCTGTTCAAAATGTAACATTTCCCTACCTCATGGACTCCCTTACAATCCCCAATGACAGACCATCATTAACCTTATCAATCTTGCCTTATCAAATTTAATACAAAGAGAGATGGACCTATGCCCCTGGAGTACACTAGATGAACCACTAACTAAATCCCTATGAATTTATTCACATTAGACAAAAAAAGCCTATCTTGTATTCACAAATATTGGGGCCCATTACTTGCCCCTTCCATTCCACTTCCTCTGGTGAGATGGAAGGACCCCCTTAGTCAACAATGGCAACCCCGGGTGGATGATTCACTTGTGTCTTTCCAGAAACAGCCCCTCACCCCGTGTGGATCCCTGCATGTGATGTCTGGTCTTCCACTGCCACTGACCTCGGAGATGGATTGACTGACACTCGATGACTATCGCCCAGGAGGCAGACCAACTCGACACAGGAAGAGGCACATCCCTAACTTCACCACCATGCCCCCATCACATGGGGAGCCATTAAAGAACCCTGCAGCCAAGCCTGAAATCTCCTCCCTATTCTGCCCAGGCCACTGCTGAGTTGCCACCGCAGGAGCCACCGCTGCCACCTCCCTCACCCGATCAACAGTGATTACCCAGGCTCTCAATAATCTATTCAGCTCCACTGATGAGACTTTTTGAGTGCAACAACAAATAAACACCTACACCCACATGGCTCTCTTAAACCTTCAGCAACAAATAGACCTTCTCCATGCAGAACTACAAGATCTGTGGCACATCACTACAATGGCCTGTGATCAAGGATACCCTTCTGTTAATGCTCTGCATTACTCCAAAGCCTGCCAATGTTTCAGCTGTATTCCTGTCCCTTCGTGATTGGACCCTAGGCCCTTAAAATAGCACTTATTGGAACCTGTCACTGCAACTTACTGACCAAATACAGACAATTGACTCCATTCAAATGCCAGTGCTGACTGATACTATCCTCACTGACTCTTACATAACCTACAATGCTTTGTTTTGCCCTCTAATCTCTCACTCTGGGACTCCTGGTATTACTAGGATTAATTGTTTTTTATGTCTTATGGATGTTATGCACCTGGTTCCACACCCTACATCCTCAACAAGCCATGATGGCCCCCATACAATTGGCATTAATGAAAAAAGGGGAATCTGTGGGACATCGAGGTCCTGAGATCTGGCTGGCTGCTCTGGCAACAGAGAGAGTCTGAGCACACTCAGACGCCCTGCTCCTTGGCACACTGAGTAGAGCATCCCTACCAGGGCTACCATGCTTGGAGTCTGCCCTGCTCAAAGCCCATCACTCAGTGCATCCATGCCTTCCCTAAGCCTACTTCCACCCTTCTTGAAGCTCAATCGCATGCTTCACTTAGCTCATTTCTGCCCTTCCTCTTCAGTCTATATATACTCCTGTGCTTCCATAATAAAATTGGATCTATGCCATCAGCTTGATCTCCATAGCTATCTCTCTGTCACCCCTTGCTAGTCCCCCACAGCCCCAAAAAGGCTGCAGCAGACAGACACGTTGCATCCTCCTACCTTTGGTATCCAATGTGAGTAGCTTAAGTAGGGATAAAAGAATCCTTCTTCAGATCTCCAAGGAGTCTCAAGAAATCTTGAAGACATACCATAAAGTAGGGATCTGAAAAGATCATTACTCCAACTATGAGAGCCTTGACCAGTAACCAAAGAGGTTAGAATTTTCAGTCTTCTCAGTTAACACCCCAGATGCAATGGAAAGTAGAAATTTCATAACAATACCAAGAATTTTATGGCACATTTATGTTATGTAGGCGTGCACTTGTAGTCTAGGTCTTATATGTTATAAGCAAGCAGGAAGTACATTTTATATTAATTGGCACCTAGTTTTTCTTACATACTTCAGTTACTGGGAGAATATATTACTTCCACACTTGATTTTTAAAGATAAATATAATGAAATTCCTGTTCACATTCACCCATATGGAAATGTATCTGAAATGATAGATATGTCCTTTTGCTCCATTTAATTATTGGAAAATGTAAATAATATCACAAATTCACATTTCATCCCAGAAAAGTACACACTTTGTAATCAGTGACCTTTAGTGAAATTTATTAAAAGTCCTCAGAAAGTCCACATCGTACAAGTAGAAATGACTTACTGTAAGAATGATTAATGTGTCAGGGGCTGCTTATCATGGGTGACTATTCACTCACCTCCTAAAAAATATTCTTTTAACAACAATAGAAACCACACCAGGGATACACTGTAGCCTGCGTTGGATGCTGTATGGTGATTATACTTAAAGAATCAGTTGATCACGAGCATATCCAATGAAAAAGGTTCCAAAATATACTAGGTTTTGCATAAGAATTGGTTACTATTGCTCTGGAAATCTTAACCCATAAAATTAATTAAAAAGCTATACAACATTATTAATAAGCTGTAAAACAACTTAATCCATAAAATTAATAAGCAGTAAAACAGGACAGAAAAAACAAGTGCCAATATTCATACCTCATAGATGATTCACTTTAGAAAACTAAAATATCTAAATAAGACACATGAGTCATAAATACAATACTCAGAATATGTGTATGTCTAATTGTCAAAACTTTGCAACTTCAGTCACTCATATTAAGCATTGTAGGAGAAACATATGTAACATAGAAACAGATATAAAAATTTTGTACTGGAAACTTGAACAAAACTATGCAATTTTATCAAGGAAGATGAAAGCATAAAAATTACATTATAGGTGGTTGGGATTTAGCTCAGCATCATGAGTGCCTCCCTTGCAAGCCTGCCATCATGAGTTTGATTCCCGGTACCAATTAAAACATATATCATATATTCACCATTAAATTCTATTGAAGTTCATACTACTCTCTTTAAAAATGAAAAGAACATTTTTCTTAGCAATAACAAAACTTACTTTAGAGGTTTTTCAACATATTAATTTTTTGAACTAGTGAGAGAAATTCATAACTAGATTATGAAAATTTGAGAAAAAAATTTATCACTAAACAATATTTTTAAAAAATTAAAATTTTACAGTTCAATAGAACAAATCAATTAAAAATCAGCACTGACTTGTGTGTAATCATTTATTTATTTTTACACATATGTAAATAGATATATTCCTTTTATCAGACAGTTGATATTGAAAAGCAGTGAAGAAAAATCAACATAAAGGGATAACATTTATAAACTAGTATGCACTCAAAACCACACATACAAATTTCTAAAACAAACACTATGGGCCTAAAAAATAAGATAAACAATGATAACATTAGAGTGGCAGACCTCAATACCACGATGTCATACATAAAGTCATCTATTCTTGACAAAATCATCATTTTTGACAAAAGTGTCAAGAATAATATGTCAGAGTTGTACAAAGTTTTTGAATAAATGGGCCTAATAGATATTTACAGAGCATTCTACCAAAATCAAATAGAATACAAATTCCTCTAAATAGTTTCTGGGACATTTTACAAAACTCACAACATTGTATCCCATAAAGCTTGCTAAAGTAAATGCAAAGTAGTTGAAATTGTCCCATGCATATTATCACATTATATTTTTTTTACTGTGTCACTTAGTTGTTACAAAGTTTCAAATATTAATTTAAGGTTTTTCATGCATTTTAAGTTGATTTTTTGTCCAGGTGAAGATAGGATTTTAATTTTATTGGTTTCTTTTTTTAAAGTTTACTTGAAAGAGAATAAAAAAAGAGGGCAGTACAGATCAGAACAGAAAAACATAGGCAACACAGTACTTTACATTAAGACAACCAGATATTAACAGTAGCTATCACAATATCTCTTTCTCTGCTATAGTTGAGCATAGTTTCAAATACAATAATATCAAACATAACAATATAGTATAAAGCCATTCAAAGAGTGAAAGAATTACAGGTCTTTCTTAACTGAATAACAGAGAATGATCAATGGGTAGTATAATATCTCATTTTTGATAGAAATATTTTGTTTACACTATCACACATATTCAAATCCCAATAAGACAAAATGTGATAGATAGAATAATGGTAGTAGAAGAATAGAAGCATGGTAGGACTTATAGGAAGGGCAATATTAAATCAGCAATAGCTGTCATAGTGTTTTGTTTTCTTCAAAACAACTGTTCATATCATCATGCATGATATAGTCAAACAAAAAAGAGTCAAATCACTCCAAGTGATGAATGAAAACATTGAAGGGCTTCAAAGCTATGAGATGAGAACTCATGCTTACCATAAAATCTTATATACACTTATCAAGTCTCATACTAGGGAGACTATATGGTATTTACACATGTGAGTTTGGTTTATTTCACTTAAGAGAATGGTCTCAAGTCGTGTTCATTTATTTATAAATATCTCAATGTGGTCATTCTTTATAGCTGATGAGTACTTCATTGTATAAAAAAGCCAAAACTTTTTTATCCATTCCTCACTTGATGGGCACTTAGCTTGTTTGCAGGATCTGGCTATTACAAATTGCCCTGCTATAAACATGGGTGCACATATATCACAGTGGTGTGATGTTTTCAGTTCTTCTGGGAACATGCCCAGAAGTAGAATACCTGGGTCAAAGGGGACTTCCAAACCCAGCTTTTTGAGGAATCTCCAGACTGACCTCCACAGTGGTTGCACCAGTCCACATTCCCACCAAGAGTGCAGAAGTGTTCCTTTTCCCCGCAGCCTCTCCAACACATGTTGTTGGTAGTGTTTTCTATCTTGGCCATTCTTTCTGGAGCGAGATGGAATCTCAGTGTGGTTTTAATTTGCATTTCTCTCATGACTAATGATGGTGAACATTTCTTCATGTATTTATTTGCCATTCATATTTCTTCATCTGAGAAATGTGTATTCATTTCAGATGCCCATTTTTGGATTGGGTCTTTGAATTTCGAGGGTCTGATTTTCTTTAATTCTTTATAAGTTTTAGACAAAAGTCCTTTGTCTGAGGTGCTGTCCATGAAGATTTTTTCCCAATTTATGGGTTTTCTTTTCACTCTGCTGGAAACCTCTTTTGACATGCAGAAACTCTTTAATAATATTTGGTGCCAGTTATTGATTCTGGGAAGTATTTCCCGTGTACTTTGGTTCTTGTTCATGAATTCTCTTCCTACACCTATATTTTTGAAAATTTTACCTACTTTGTCTTGCAGCAGTTTTAGTGTTTCTGTTTTAATATTTAGATCTTTGATCCATTTAGATTTTAGTTTAGTGTATGGTGATAGACATGGGTCTAGTTTTAGTGTTCTGCATATGGACAGCCAATTTTTCCAGCACCATTTGTTAAAGAGACTGCCTTCCTTCCAACAAGCATGTTTGGCCACTTTATCAAAGATAAGGTCGTTGAGTGAGGTTGTGTGTCTTCCAGTCTGTTCCACTGATCGTCAGGTCTGTTTTTATTCCGGTACCATGTTGACTTTATTACTGTAGCTTTGTAGTATAATTTAAAATTGGGGATTGTGATGCCTCCTGCCTTGCTTTGTTGCTTAGAGTTGCCTTTGCTGTTCTAGGTCTCTTCTCATTCCAGATGAATATTAGGAGTGATTTCTCGAGATCTATGAGGCATGTTAGTGGTATTTTGATTGGGATTACGTTGAATCTGTATAGTAATTTGGGGAGAATGGCCATTTTTACAATGTTTGTTTTTCCTATCAATGAACAGGGGCTGTCTTTCCATTTTCTGAGGTCCTTTTCAATTTCCTTTTTCAGGTCATTATAATTTTGACTGTATAACTCTTCTTTTGTGAGATTAATTCCTAAGTATTTCATTTTTTTGATGCTAGTATAAAGGAGGTAGCTTCTCTTATTTCTCTCTCAGTACTTTTGTTGTTAGTGTATAGAAATGCTATTGATTTTTCACTATTGAGTTTGCATCCAGCTACCTTACTGAATTTATTTGTTATATCTAGGAGTCTTTCAATAGTGTTTTGGGGGTCTTCTATGTAAAGTATCTTGTCATCTGCAAACAATGATAATTTAAACTCCCTTTTTCCTCTCTTTATTGCTTTAATTTCTCTTTCATGTCTTAATTCTCTGGCTAATATTTCCAATACTACTTTGAACAGGAGTGGTGATAATGGACATCCTTGTCTTGTGCCTGATTTTAAGATAAAGGCTTTCAGTTTTTGACCAATTAATATGATGCTGGCTGTTGATTTGTCATAGATGGCCTTTACCATATTGAGACAAAGACCTTTGATTCCAATTCTCTGTAAGTTTCTTGTCATGAATGAGTGTTGGATTTATCAAAAGCTTTTTCTGCATCTATAGAGATGATCATGTGGTTCTTCCTTTTGGCTCTATTGATATGGTGAATTACACTTATTGTTTTGAGTATGTTGAACCATCCCTGCATTCCTGGGATGAATCCCACCTGGCCATATAGTATAATCTTCTTGATGATTTGCTGCATCCTGTTTGCCAATATTTTATTGAAAATTTTTACATCTATTTTCATTAGGGAGATTGGCCTATAGTTCTCTTTTTTAGTTGAGTCTTTCTCTGGTTTTGGCACTGGAGTGATATTTGCTTCCTGGAATGAATTAGGAAGAATTGTTTCCCTTTCAATTTCATTGAAGAGTTTGAGGAGTGTCGGAATTAAGTCTTCTTTGTATTTCTTATAGATTTGTGCAGTGAATACATTTGGACCTGAACTCTTCTTTGTAGGCAAGGACTTAATTACATTTTCAATTTCAGTAATAGAAATTGGGTTATTCAACAGTTTTATATCTTCCTCATCCAGCTTTGGTAGTTTATATGTATCTAGGAATCTGTCTATTTCTTCAGTGTTATCGAACCTATGAGAGTAGGAGTTTTCAAAATAGTTGTTGATGATCTTCTGTATTTCAATTGAGTCTGTAGTAATTTCACCTTTTTCATTCCTTATTGCATGAATTTGAGTTTTTCTTTCCTTTTTTAAAATAAGGTTGGCCATGTGCTTACCGATTTTATTTATTCTTTGAAAGAACCAAATCTTTGATTCATTGATACTTTGTACTGTTTTCTTAGGCTCTATTGCATTAATTTCTGTTCTGATCTTTATAATTTCCTCCCTTCTTTTGGCTTTGGGCTTGGCTTGCTCTTCTTTTTGCAGATGTTTGAGTTGTAGCATCAAGTTGTTCATTTGTGTTCGTTCTGTCTTCCTGATGTGGGAACTCAATGCAATATATTTTCCTCTTTGGACTGCTTTCTTTGCATCTCACAAAATTCGGTAAGTTTGGTCTGTATTTTTATTTACTTGTAGATATTGTTTAATTTCATCTTTAATATCCTCTGTGAACCACTGATTGTTCAAGAGTGTATTATTCAGTCTCCATGTGTTTGTAGGTTTTATTCAATTTCTTTTATCATCAATTTCTTGTTTTACGGCACTATGATCCGATAACATGCATGGGATAATTTCAATTCTTTTGCATTTACTCAAATATTTTCTGTGGGTTAGTATATGGTCTATTTTAGAGAATGTGCCATGTACTGCTGAGAAGAAGGTGTATTCTGATGTTGTTGGGTGGAACACTCTGTATACATCTATCAAGTCCATTGGTTCACAGGTGTGATTCAGTTCTATTATTTCTGTGCTGATTTTCTGTCTAATTGATCTGTCCCTTTTTGTCAATGGTGTGTTAAAGTCTCCTGTTATAATTGTGTTATTGCTTATTTGATTTTTTATTTCTGTTAGTATTTGCTTTATATAGCTGGGTGCTCAGGAATTTGGTGCATACATATTTAAGATTGTTATCTCTTCCTCTTGAAGTTTTCTCCTAACTAGTATGTAGTGACCTTCTTTATCTCTTTGGATCATTCTTGGTTTGAAATTCACATTGTCTGCAAACAGGATGGCTACTCCTGCTTTTTTTTGATTTCCTGTTGCATGAAGTATTGTTTTCCATCCTTTGAATTTCAGTCTGTGTGTGTCCTTTTGGGTTAGATGGGTTTCTTGTAGACAGTATATTGTTGGATGTTATTTCTTAATCTATTCTGCCAGCCTGTTTCTTTTGATTGGTGAGTTGAGGCCATCTACATTAATGTTTGTAACTGTTATATATTGGTTTATTGTTGACATGTTATCTTTCTGCTGTTGTGTCTTTAGCTTTCCATTCTGTTTAAATATCTGCCTTGCTTGGTGGTTTTTATCCCTTGTGTATCTAGAACACCTTTCATTATTCTTGATAGGTTTGGTTTTTTGTTCATGAAATTCTTCAGCTGTTCTTTTTCATGGAAGTATCTTATTTCTCCATCCAGTTTGAAGGACAGTTTTACAGTGTAAGTCAGTCTGGGTTGGAAGTGGTTTTCCTTTAGGGTCTGAAATACATCACTCCATGCTCTTCTTGATTTCATTGTTTGTTTTGAGAAGTCTGCCGTGATTCTGATAGGTTTTCCTTTATAGGTGATCTGTCTTTTCTCTCTAACAGTTTTTAATATTATGTTCTTATGTTGGATTTCTGAGATCGTGATTATTATGTGTCTGGGTGTAGTTTTATTTTGGTTATGGCTGTTTGGAGTTCTAGATGCTTCACTTATCCAGATGTCTGTTTCTCTTCTCATGTCTGGGAAGTTTTCCGCTATTACTTCTGTAAATATCCTCTTGATATCATTTGGGCTGTCCCCTTCTTTTTCATTTATCCCTATTAATCTTATGTTATTTTCCTTTGCATCATCTTGCAGGTGTTGAATTGTTATTTCCTGATTCTTTGTTATTTTTAAAAGACCTTTCCTTTTCTGTTCACTAGTTTCAATCTTGTCTCAGATGTCTGAAATTCTATCTTCACATTCATTGAGGCAGTTTTGGCAGTTTTCAATAGCATTTTTTATTTCGTGTATATCTCTTTGAATCTGCTTTATGTATTCTCTTTGTTTCTTCTAGTGTTCATTCAGGGATTCTATCTGTTTCCTTTGTTCCTCTAATTTTTTAGCTGTGTCTTCACGAGAAGCATTCACTATTTCTTTCACTATTTTTATCAATTCTTCTTTTACCTGGGCAAGTATTTCTGATTTGAATTTCTCCAGAGCTTTCCCTAGTTGCATCTTTATTTCATTTTATATCATTTCAGACATTTCAGGTGTATGGCTTCTTTTTTCTTCCATTTACATGGCTCCTAAACTTTCTTGGGGTGGGCTTGAGCTTTGGGCCTGCCTTTTGGTCTTTCTTTTTGTCATTTTTGTATATTTCCTTGCTTTGAGTGGTGTTCCAAAGTTTCCTCTGGATGTGTGGTGAATTACCTCTTGTACCCTCATTTCCTGGAGCAGCAGTGGCTCCCCACAGGCTCTTGGCTCCCTAAATTAAAAGGTGGAAGCTGGGTCTCATAAGCTGGGTGCCACAGAACCTCAGGCCACAGTCCCGTGTCTTAGAGCATGAGTATGATCTGAACCAACCTGAGTGCTTATTTTAAGCTACCCCCAGGCCAGCCCACACCGGATCATCAAGCTGCCAGCTCAGCCTCCACCTCTGAACTGAGAGAAGGCCGCTGGGCATGGTGCACTAAGGCTGTGGAGCTTCTGGGACTCAGTCCAGTGTAACTGGTAGCTAGCCCAAGCTCAATTGTCTGGAGCACACTCACCAGCTCTCCAGGAGCCCACCTTGGGGTGGCAGGACTCACCTTGTAGTGTCCTAACTCCCTTCTGTGTGCTTTTGGCTCCCTAAATTGTAAGGCAGTTGCTGGGCGTGGTGGACCAGAGTCCGTGGAACCTCGGGCTGGGCTGCTGTCATTTCCCACGTGTCTTGTATGTTTTACCGGGTTGTCAGACCCCTGCTCTGCCTCTGCCTCCCAAACTGAGAGAAGGCCACGGGGTGTGGTTCACTAAGGCTGTGGAGCTTCCGGGACTTGGTCCAGTGTACTCAATAGCTAGCCCAATCTCAATTGTCTGGAGCACAGGTCACCAGCTCTCCACCTTTTATTGGCTTCTTATAGAAATCCAATTTTCACAAAGTCATCTACATAAAATTGTATTTCCTTGCATGTATGATT
>PVJX010039557.1:0-15684 GCA_004027295.1 Dolichotis patagonum
TTTTCCAGTGAAAATATATTGAGGTCAGTTGTCGTGGTGCACGCCTGTAATCCCAGCACTTGGCTGGCTGAGGCAGGAGGATCGTTGCAAGTTTGAGACCAGCCTGGGCTACAAAGTGAGCTCAAGGCCAACCTGAACTGCACAGCAAGATCCTGTATCAAAAGACAAAAAAAAAAAAGAAAAAAAAGAAAAGAAAAGAAAATGTGTTTGGGTTGGGTTTTTTGTTTTTTTGGTACTGAGGATTGAACTCAGGACCTTGTGCTTGCCAGACAGGCACTTATGCCACTTAGCTATATCCCCAGCCCAGAAAAGAAAACATATTGAGAATGTTTGTCACTGGGTCTGGTGACATAAGTCTATAATCCCAGCACTTGGGAGACTGAGGCAGGAGGATTGCCATGAGTTCAAGGCCAGCCCGAAGGGCACAGTAAGACCCTGTCTCAAAAAACAAATAAAATAAAATGTCAGTGGCTCCACAAAAAAAGACAGACAGCACCCTGACTGAACTGCAGCACAGGGACAGGACCTGCAGGAGTAGTGCCCTGTCTGTCCTGGGGGCCCGTGAGCTTCCCAGGGCAGGGTCTGCCCTGGATTGAGCTTTTCCAGGGAGCAGTAGGCTCTGAGCCATGCAGCTGGTCAGGGGACGGTCAGGGGGTTCTCAGGCTGTAGAGGTGCTTTCAGGGGCTGGGGGTTTCGGAAAAGGGCTGTGGGCACAGGAAGCAGTTTCCTTGCTGGTTTGGGCTTCCAAGAGACTTTCGAGCAGGCAGTGGAGGACTTCAGGGCCTTCTCAAATGAGGTGGGGACAGCAGAGGCTCTGAGGCCCCGTGTTCCTAACCCTAACCTCCAGTTTGTTTGTTCGTTGAGACTGGTGCAGGCTGCCCCTGAACTCACCAGCCCAGCCTGGCCTCGAACTCCTGGCAGTCTTCCTGCCTCAGCCTCCTGAGTTCTGGGATGACCAACACGCCTGGCACTGTACCCCTCGAGAAGCACCCCAGGCTGCCTGACCCTTGCTCTCCCTTTTCCGCAGGATGAAGATGAGACGCTACAAGCTCTTTCTCATGTTCTGTATGGCCGGCCTCTGCCTCATCTCCTTCCTGCACTTCTTTAAGACCCTCTCTTATGTCACCTTCCCCCGGGAACTGGCCTCCCTCAGCCCTAACCTCGTGTCCAGCTTCTTCTGGAACAATGCCCCCGTCACACCCCAGGCCAGCCCCGAGCCGGGTGGCCCCGACCTGCTGCGAACCCCTCTTTACTCGCACTCACCCCTGCTCCAGCCGCTGCCCCCCAGCAAGGCCGCCGAGGAGCTCCACCGGCTGGACTTCGTGCTGCCCGAGGACACCACCGAGTACTTCGTGCGCACCAAAGCCGGGGGCGTCTGCTTCAAGCCAGGTACCAAGATGCTGGAGAAGCCGCCCTCGGGGCGGCCGGAGGAGAAGCCCGAGGGCGCCGAAGGCTCCTCGGGAGCCCGGGGTCCGGCGCGGCGCCCCCCGCGCCACGCGCTGAGCGCCCGGGAGCGCGCGGGCGGCAGCCGCGCGGCGCGGCGCAAGTGGGTGGAGTGCGTGTGCCTGCCGGGCTGGCACGGGCCCAGCTGCGGCGTGCCCACCGTGGTGCAGTACTCCAACCTGCCCACCAAGGAGCGCCTGGTGCCCAGGGAGGTGCCGCGGCGCGTCATCAACGCCATCAACATCAACCACGAGTTCGACCTGCTGGACGTGCGCTTCCACGAGCTGGGCGACGTGGTGGACGCCTTCGTGGTGTGCGAGTCCAACTTCACGGCCTACGGGGAGCCGCGGCCGCTCAAGTTCCGCGAGATGCTGACCAACGGCACCTTCGAGTACATCCGCCACAAGGTGCTCTACGTCTTCCTGGACCACTTCCCGCCCGGCGGCCGGCAGGACGGCTGGATCGCCGACGACTACCTGCGCACCTTCCTGACCCAGGACGGCGTGTCCCGGCTGCGCAACCTGCGGCCCGACGACGTCTTCATCATCGACGACGCGGACGAGATCCCCGCGCGCGACGGCGTGCTCTTCCTCAAGCTCTACGACGGCTGGACGGAGCCCTTCGCCTTCCACATGCGCAAGTCGCTGTACGGCTTCTTCTGGAAGCAGCCGGGCACGCTGGAGGTGGTGTCCGGCTGCACGGTGGACATGCTGCAGGCCGTGTACGGGCTGGACGGCATCCGCCTGCGGCGCCGCCAGTACTACACCATGCCCAACTTCCGCCAGTACGAAAACCGCACGGGCCACATCCTGGTGCAGTGGTCGCTGGGCAGCCCCCTGCACTTCGCAGGCTGGCATTGCTCCTGGTGCTTCACGCCCGAAGGCATCTACTTCAAGCTGGTGTCTGCCCAGAACGGCGACTTCCCCCGCTGGGGTGACTACGAGGACAAGCGGGACCTCAATTACATCCGGAGCTTGATTCGCACTGGCGGCTGGTTCGACGGCACGCAGCAGGAGTACCCGCCTGCGGACCCCAGCGAGCACATGTACGCCCCCAAGTACTTGCTCAAGAACTACAACCAGTTCCGCTACCTGCTGGACAATCCCTACCAGGAGCCCAGGAGCACTGCGGTGGGCGGGCGAAGGAGCAAGGGCCCGGAGGGCAGGCCACCTGCGGCCAGGGACAAATTGCAGCGGGGTGAAGGCTGAGCCTGTGGGCTCTGTCTCGGGCCCCTGGCCGGGTGGGGTGATGGCTAACCCTGGCTGCCTTCGGCCTCTTCCTGTGGACTTGGGGCTCTTGAGGGACCAGGATTGGGCGGGTGGGCGGTTCCCTATTCAAGCCCTTGTGCATCGCGGGTTAGGTTTTTCAGTAAAACAACAAAACAAAGCAAAACAAAACAAAACACCTCCCTTGCTGCCAGGAGAAGGGAGCAAGCCCAGACATCTATGCAGCCCTTTGGCTACCAGGAGTGCTGTGGCCAGGAGGTGCCACTGGAGAGCGCGTGAGGGGGCCCAGGGACTGGGAAGGGCCTGGGGGAGAGAGAAGGGACCCTGTGGGAACCCTCAGGGCCGTCCTGCGGGACTGCAGCTGGCGGAGGGAAACCTTGATGATGCTTTGCATCGTGGGGCTTTGGGCCTGCAGTGGGGAAAGAGGCGTGCCACCAGGCCCAGCTCTGTAAATAGATGCATTTGGGAGCAAGGGGACCCCCTAGCAGGGAGGGGGTGCTGATGAACACTGCATGGTGTCCTCAAATGCTGGCCTGGAGGAGGAGGAAGAGGCCTCACCCAGTGCCCCACAGGACATCCCCAAGCTGGGAGGACAATGCCCAGGGCTGTCAGGCTCCTGTCCCTTGTATGCGGCCTGGGGCTTCCTCTTTGTGATTTCAGACCTGGCCTCGAAATTCCTTCTTACTCTGCATTGTTGTCCTGTGGGCTGCCTGCCCCACTGTTTGCAGGGACCCCAGAAATCTAGTTCTCAGGGTGGGGTGGGTGCTAGAGACAAGCCAAGGGTGGCAGGTGTGACCTGGGGCATGGGGAGGTGAAGATGGACATGAGACCCTTCATCATTCTGTGTCTCCCTCCCTGTCACCCCTGCCAGCTGGCACCCACTGCCCCAAACACCACTACCCCCAGTGGAATCACACTTAGGCCGCTCCTGGAGGCTGGCTAGGGGCCAGGAAGGAGCCAAAGGCTCTCAGGCCCAAGAAGGGACATTAAGGCCAGTTGTATGTCAACCCGTTCCTCTTAGTTTGCCTTGTAGGAGGTGGGGAATGTCATTTGTTGGAGATTCTGAGCTGCTGTAAGAGACCGTGAAATGCAGAGGTTTGTGCAAGACAAAAGCTTGTTTCTAGTGAAATTGTCTAGGGAGAGATGGTCCAGAACTAGTAGGGCAGCTACACTTTGCTTCATTCACACTTTCTAATTCTGCATACAGAGTGGCTGCTTCAGCTCCTGCTCTCACTTGTGCATCCCAGAGCAGAGAAAGGCAAGGAAGTGCATACCTTTTCCTGTTATGCCCTTGAGCCAGAAATTGCACGATTACGATGACTTCCGATGGCTTCTCATTGGCCAGGACCAAGTCACAAGGTCACGTAAATACAGCTTCAAGGGAAACTGGGAAATTGCCTTGTGCCAGACCTCAGTTTGGGAGATAAGTGAAGGAGAAGAGGGAGAATGGGGGAGGGGTAGAAGTGACTGCTTCAGTTGTAGGATCCTGCTCCTGCTCCTGTCCCGGTCTGCCGAGGGCCGATGCTGTGGCAGTGACAAGTGTGTGACCAGGAGAGAATGTCCCTCCCTGAGTCCCCCCAGATGTTCCCTGTGCGGCAGTGTGTGGAGGCTGCCTGTGGAATGGTCCGTTGCCGTGCGTGCGTGTATATTTATGGGCATGGGTGCATGCTTGGTGTGTATTTGTACATGTCTGTATCGATGTGTCCCTGTACATAGATGCCTGAGTGTGGGAGTGGGAGTCCCGGCCCAGGCATCCTCTCTCCCAGGTCCTGTGGCCATGCTTCCTGCGGCTCCCCAGGCTGACTGAGGCAGGAAGCCTCTGGGGAGCCCAGAAAGCAAGATGAAAGGGATGTGGGGTCTGTGTCTGTCTGTCTTCCAGTCTGAGGAATAAGAGTCCGCTGTCCTCTCAGCCCCTCTTGGCCCCCGCTTTGTCCTCCTGATCCCCAGCTCCAGTGGGGCTTTTCCAAGTGGCTCACTAGGGAGAGGCCTGCTGGGTTGGGAGAGCTGGAGGACGTGGCTGGCGCAGGCGTGACGTGGGGGCTGGCCTCGGAGCACCCGTGGTGGACAGGCCTGAGGCAGGAAGGAGGATGGAAGGCTCAGACCTTCCAGGGTTCAGACCCGGGGGGAGGGGGCAGAGGGAGGGCCGGGGCCAGGGTGTGGGGTGAAAGAGTTTCACACATAACCACAGCATACACTGGCAAGGGGGGCGGTGCCAGGGCCACTCCCACACATGGAGGGAAACCGAACAATGTGAACACTGGCACACTGCTGCCCTGTCACCATATCCAGATGTCTTTCCTGGGAACCTCTAGCCCCAAAGAGGCCTGTCCAGCCAAGCTTCTAGCTGGCCTTGTCCACACGTGGTCATATCAGTTCCAGGGGTGGGGACAGAGTTGAGAGTCAGCGTGGGGACACGGGACTTGCCCCCACAGAAGGCAGGGCCCTAGGAAATGTATAATTTAAGGACACCAATAATAATAGTATTATTTTTTTTGTAAAGGAAAAATCAATATGTACATTCTGAAATCATTTTCTCTGTAAATGGTTGAATTTCATTTCACCCTTAAAGGGATGCTTAAAGGAGAAGATAATATTAATAATAAAAACAGCTGTGAAGTCTGAAGGTTGTACATGTGGCTGGTTTGTGGGTGTTTTGGGGTGGGGAGGGGCAGGAGCAGGTGGCTTCCTGTTGGGGGACAGCCATCTCCTTCCCAGGCAGCTGGCCTTGGCCTTGTGCTGTGACCGTGCCTGCAGCCTGGGATCTAAGGGGCTTTCTGGAGGCCTCCTCTTGCCCAGATGGGTGCTGGCATTTGTCCCTAGGGCACCAGGTATGTCGTGAGGAGCATCTCTGGAGGGGGAGAGGTGCTCTCAGCCCTGCTTGGGTCCCCTGTAGTGGCTGGCAACCTCTGGAGTGTTGCAGTCTTGGCCTGAGCAGGGATTAATGTTCCCGGAGCAGTCGCCAAGGGCCAAGCACTTTCCATGTATCACCTGCAGGGTCAGAAGGGACTGTAGGCTGCTGGCCACGCTCCCCCAGGAAGGAGCTGCTGCAGGGGCTGGGGGTGGGCAGGGAGATGGGTTAGATTCCACAGGGTACAGAGATTGGAGGTTAGACACCTCTACCTAGCCAGAAGAGGGCGATAGTGACCCACTTACACTTGGTCAAGTTTACAACTCTTAAAATTTGCGTTTCTACTAGTACATCTTTGCAGCTCAGTTGGTACGTGGACATAACACATCTTCATTCTTTTTAATCTTAGTCTCCCCCATCTCTTAGTCCTCTTCCCATGGGTTCTTTTTATTTATTTATTTTAGTACATGTTTGCAGTACATAATGTTTACATTCCTGGTGGGGATCTACATTACTTATTCCCCCTCCCCCCCCCGCCGCCGCCTTCACTCTCCATCTCCTGCCCCTCCTCCTGTTTGAGAAGGATCTGGCACCCTGCTTCCTAGTACCTATTTTTTGTTTTGCTCTTTATACTTTAGGTTTCTCATATAAGAGGAACCAGGTGATATGCAAGCTTGCCCATCTGATTTATGTCACTTCACATTATGATCTCAAGGTGTATCCACTTTCCTACAAATGACCCAAGTTTATCCTTCTAAGTTTATAACTTCTAAATCATATACTATGGTGAATCATCATAATAGCCCTCCATTTTTTAAATTTTTGGTACCAGGGATTGAACTCATGACTGCGTGCTTGCAAGGCAGCTGCTTATGCTGCTGGCCCCAGATTATACATTATATAGTAAGTGCTTATTTTGTGCCAAGAGAGCCTTCAAGGGCACACCCCAAAGATCTGCTTCCCCCAGTGAGGCTTCCACTGCCTCCCAGTAACCCACTGAATTATCAGTCCCTCAGGAGATGAGTCCACTGAAGAACCCAGAGCCCTCATCCAATCACTGTCCAAATGTCCTACCTCTGAATCTTGTTGCCATGAGAACCAAACCCTCAACACGTGAGTTCTTGGGGACATTTCTTGTCCAAGTCAAAACATGGAGAGACACCACTACAGACAGGAACTCCAACTTTGCCTACCCCTGAGGTGAGGCTCGAGAAGGATTCCCTATCATATTTGAGACCAGCTGCCTGGGTCTAACCCTAAGAACAACACAAACCCAATCCAAGTGATGACCTGCACAAAACTGGCTTGTCTCCCGCACCCCTAATTCCTTGCAACACTGTCCTTCCATAGCCCTGGAAGCCTAACCCTGCTGCAGTATCACACACCCGTTCTAAACTGCAAAAAGATTCTAGAGGCAGAATGCCAGCAATAACACAAATCTTTGTGACTTTAAGGTGTGGCTAGCTTGCCCCATCCAGGTGACCAGTGTGTGTTTCAGCCCATCTGAGACCAGAACTGCCTGGTCCAGTCTGGCCTGCAGATTGACCTAGGCTCATGAACTCAGTTAATTGAAGCCCCTGAGTTACGAGGGGCTTGTCCAACCTGTAGAACCCCTCATGCCTACAAGATGGTTGCAGCAGCTCCAGGCTCCACATCATCTCAGCTTCATGCTCGGCCTGGAAGAAATAGATCTGTTCATAAAAGTCCTGGGTCTGGATCTCATTGACTTTAATGAAGCCATATAAATATCCCTAAAGAGGTCTGTGAAACCAGTACCTCAGCTGCTCCCATCAGGCCTTCGCCAGGCCCTGGCCCAAGGCCAGCTGTGTCTCCTGGGTCCTTACCTATATGATGGAGATCTTCATGGCACAGACCCTCAGAGGTGCTTGTGAGGCTGCTGAGGGCTGGGACAAGCCTGGTGGTGTCTCCTCACCCTCTGTCTCCTTTGATGTGCTATACGTGACTCAAGTCATGCGTCCCTTTTCCAGTCTTCTTCCTTTAGACTCTGTGACTCACCTGTCTCATGGTGCTTGTCTTCCTCTTTCCTCCCTGGCACTCCTTCCTGGTTGCCTCCCTGGGCTCATTTCTCTCCTGCACCCCATCTAAAAGGGGCTCCCCAAGACATGGTCTGGGGCATTTCTCACTCGACACTTCTCAGTGCTCAGAAGGTGGGGCTGCCTTCATCTCCCCAGGAAGTCCTCTCTCCTGAGCACCTGGCAGCCTTCTGGGCTGGTCCCCCAGATGCCAATGTCATCTCAAACACCGTGGAGCCAAAAGAGAACTCAGCGTCCCCTTTTCCTGTGTTCACCCCATCAGGACCCCTCATTACCCAATCAGCTCGGCTGGAAATCTGGAAGGACCCTTGGATGCTAGTGGCAGCCACCACTGTTAGATGCCTACTGTGTGTCAGGGATGATTATGATGGATGGCCTAGAGCCAGGGTTCCAGAGCCCCAGCTTCTAATCACATGACCTGGACGGACTCCTGAGACTTAGCGCTGGGTAAGTGGCAATGACGATTCCTGCCTCTCAGTGCTGGCTACTGTGGGTGTTAAAGGATGCATGTCACATTGGACATGATCATACATGCCTGTAATCCCAGCATCCAGGAGGGTGAGGCCAGAGGACTCAGCCAGGGCTACATAATGAGTTCAAGGCTGATCTGGATTACACAAGGAAAACCTGTCTTGAAAACAAATTGACAATAAAAGCATGGAGGTCCATGCCTGTAATCCATGCACTAGAGAGGCTGAGGCAGGAGGATTGCAACTAGTTCAAGGGCAGCCTGGACTCTATATATTGAGTCCCTGTGTCAAAACAAAGCAAAACAATAAAAGACGTGACACATTGCCTTTTACCCCCCTCAGAATACTCCCCTTCACTTTGAATATACTCACCGCATTGTTCTCACCGCTCCCTGAAACAGTTCTGGAAGTCCTCTTTCCATAATGTGTTTATAAGCTGTGATAAAAAATACGGTGAATGTGACTGCTAAGTTTTATCCAATGGAAACTCATGCTCCTAAAAAGATGGGTGTGTCCTCACCTACCTTGTTCACTGGATTTTGCACCCTGCAACTTCTGGCTCTCCCCAAAGTAAAAATGACCATGGGAGGCAAACACTTTGAATTAGATTTGGGACATTCAGGCAACCACAACAGCACAACTAAAAAGACTGTCATGAAAGAGGATTTCCAGAACCGCTCTGGAAAGTGGCAAAAACAATGAGGTAAGTGTGCTAGAAGTGTAGGATAACTTTCTGAGGAAGAAAACAGCAATGTATCACTCACTGTAGTAAAGCATTTTAAATTCACTGTATTTTTTGATCACACATTACCTAGATTACTTTATTTATTCCTATGAGATTGCCTGGAGTGGTCACTGAAGTGTCACCCATCTTGTTTCGGAGCTGAGTAGCACTTGGAAGGGTCCCTTCCTTTTTCCAGCCTGTGACACAGGAGATGGAAACCCTGAATTTAAGGAAATGAAGGTGGACGGTCCCCCCACCCCCACCCACCCAAAGGCTCTGCTTCCTGGTCCTGGGGCTTCCTGGTCCAGCCCCTCTCTCGGGCTGTGCTGCCTCCTGGTGATGAGCTGGCCCTCAGCCGACAGTCCCTGCCACCCGTGTCTTCTGCTTCCCCTTCCTTCTCATCTGATATAATTTAGGGTCTGAGGAAGCTTACACACACACACACACACACACACACACACACAGTGAAAATGCAAATATGGAAACATCACGATCACAGGACTCTATAAAAATAATCAAGCCAAAAAATAAAAAAATAAAAAAAAATAAAAAAAAAATAATCAAGCCTAAGAAATCGCAGCATGAGGAAGAGAAAACGCCTGCCCGCTTCTCCCCTTTTATCGATGAGAAAAAGAAGCTTCCAAAACTTGCTCTGGAGTTGGCCACACTTGGAGGAGACACTAATGGATAGCACACCTAGAGGCCTCTGCCTTCCTCGCCATGGTGCCCCCCACCCTTTGCCAGGGCCAAGTCCAACTCTGACTTGTGCTCCTGGGCTGTGCCTGCCCCTCAGATGCCATGTCACAGGCCTCGAACCCACATCCACGGTGATAGCACTTACTGATGTCTTCTCCCTGGCTTGTCCCTCAACAGCCAGGCCCTAAGGACCCCAGGGCAGCCACTGCCTGAGTTGAGGTTCCTCTGTGCCCTCTGCCCCACTGAGGAAGGAGGCCCAGCCACTTGTGAGGGTGGGAGACTGCAGGGTGATGTCATCCACACCCTTGGGGATAATACTGCTCTGCCCTCCCTCCTGTGATAAGAAGGGCCTCCATGGCTCGTGGCAGCTTCTGATTGGTGGGTTTTCTGAAGTAAGGCTTCCCTCTTCCGCCTGGGAGAGAGGCTGTGAGCGGTTTCCCATCAGAGCCCACACAGGGCCCTGGAGAAAGTTCCTCCCGTTTGCTAGCCTTTTCCAGTCCCATGGGACACCCCAGGGAGGAAGGGCCATTCTGCCATCATCTCAGCATGAGGGCAGCTGTGGGTCAACAAGACTGAAAGAATCAAGAAAGGACCTAGACTGTGTGACAATATCACAATTCATCACTGCTGAATCGCAGGCCCTTCTGCCCGCTGGCATGTCTCTCTCTTAATCCCTGGTGTTACAACTGCCCAGATCCTGACCTGCAATGCAGAAACCATCCCCTGCTTTCCCTTGACTTCCTTCCAGTGCTGGCCAGTCTTTTCTCCCCAGGGGGCTGCCACCAGCCCATGTGGGCCTTTGTGTAAATAAATAAAGGGCTCCTTTACTCAAACCATTTTACTTTCATGTTTTGGAAAGTTGTCATGAGGTACTGATTCTGCTAGAAACATGCAGCTCCACAAGGTCACCCAGCCTCTACATGCTCCACCCGATCCTATTGTATACACGCTTAACCTCAGTCTACGGCTGCCCATCACCATAGCGCCAAGGGAGTCCTGGTACAGCTTTAGGGAGTTCCGGCCACCCTATCATGCAGCTCGTCCCATTCCCTTGGACAGAAGTAGGAGGCCGACTTAACGGCAGCCCATCTGCCTGCAGGTTGGGCAGCAGTGAGGGGGTGAGAGGAGGAGATGCAAAGAGAAGCAGCTGTGAGAGACATCGGCTTCCAATATCCAGTGCTGGTTCCTGGGACAACCTGACCTGAGCAGACTGCAGGGAACTGTGACCCATGAACTCCAAGTGGCCTCAGCAGAGCTGTGATGTGGGAGAGGCCACTCTGATCCAGGAATCAGTAAAGCAGAAATAGTTACCACATCCTGAAAACACAGGAAATTAGCATATGATCAAGGCCGGACTTCATGGCACTGGGGGAATGACTGTTGCATGAATACCTGACAGCTATGTAAAAAAAAAAAGACCATTTCAATCCCTACCTCACTTCTTACCCCAGAGTGAATTCCAGGCAAATGCACCAAAGATACAAATTTTTGAAGTGCAATTCATCCAGGCATGATCTGGGTTCAGAGTAGGAGCCTCCCCCAGTCCTGTGCCCAACCCTGGCTGCCTGGCCGCGGTGGGCGGTCCGCAGAACAGGCTAACATCCTGTTTGCACCTTTCACACCACATGGCAAGAGCAGCAGAGATCTCTCAGGCAGATGGGGGACGCTCTCTTCTGCCCAGGATATCAGGTTTCAGTCTGGAGGATGCAGGATTGATGACATCTAATGATAGCAAAGCCCATTAAGAGAGGTGGCTCTCTCGGGACAGTGATTTCCGGCTGCTGCCTGGCTGGCTGTCATCCCAGCCAGGGTACAGCCCTGCTCTGGGTACAGCCGACTCCTCCGTGACTGCAGCCTGCACTGAGCTCTGCCCTGTGCTCCACTGGCAATGCCCCTCCCCTTCCCAGTGAGAAGCATTGACCAAGGGCCTCCAGGTTTTTTTTTTTTTTTTTTTTTTTTTTTTTTTTTTTTGTGCCAGGGATTGAACTCACAACATTGCACTTGCAAGGCAGGCTTATGCTGCTGAGCCCAAATCCCTGGCCTGGGCCTCCAGGTTTTAAGGGTCCAGCTGGTCTAAGAGGAAGGGGGCTGGTGAGACTCAGGTCTCTGTCTGATGAGAGGCCTCAGCTGCCCTCTCCTGTCTCTGTGACACGGCTCCCGAGTCTCCCACCCACGGGCCTTCTCAACTTCCCTCCTGGTCCTGGCTCCCCCCTCTTCCCCTGACAGGACAGAACAAGTCCTCACGACCCCCAAACTAAACCAGGCAGAGGCAGCACACAGAGTGGGCTTTTGTCCCTTCTGACTGTCCTTGTGTCTTGTTCTTTTACTTCTCAGCAAAATCACTGGGCTCTGCCTCCCCTCAGCGAAGCAGCCAGCCACTGACCAGCAACTGGCCCTTGCGACCTTGCCCTCCTCCTCCTAATGATCGTCCCTTTCCCCTCCTTCTCTTCTGAGTGCTCCGCCCCAGTGTCCCTTGCTTCTTGGGCCTTGGATTTCAGTGTCCCCAGGACAATGACTCCTTATCCACTTTATGTGCCCTCGTTCTGATTTCATTTGTTCGACACAAGATTCAGAGCTCTAAACCTGAGCTCAGCTTAAGGCTTGCCACTTACGGCTTCTTTTTGTTTGTTTTGATTTTTTTTTTTTTTGGAGACACACTCATTATATAGTCAAGACTGTCCTCAAATTCCCAGCAATCCTCCTGCCTCAGCCTCTTGGTTTCTAGGATTATAGGTGTACAACACTATGTCTAACTTTATGGGGTTTTTTTTGGTACCGGGGATTGAGCTCATGACATTGGGCTTGCCAGGCAGGTGCTTATGACACTGAGCTAAATCCCTGGTCTTTATGGCTTCTTCTTCTCCTTTCCCTTCTCCTTCTCCTTCTCCTCCTCCTCTTCCTCCTTCTCCCCCTCCCCTCCCCCTCCCCATCCTCCCCTCCTTCTTTTTTTTGTATCAGGGATTGAACTCACGACCTCAAGCTCGCCAGACAGGTGCTTGTGCCACTTAGCTATATCCTTGAGCCCTTTTTATGGCTTCTTAAAATTCTATTTCCTGGGGCTGTAGATCAGTGGTACAGCATTTGCCTAGCATGCTTGAGGCCCTGGGTTGAATCCCCAGTAATGCCTGAGAAAAAAGAAAAAGAAAGGAAGAGAGGAAAGAAGGAAGGAAGGAAGGAAAGAAGGAAAGAAGGAAGGACATTACAAGCCAAGGATAGAGGCACATGCCTGTAATCCCAGCACTCAGGAGGCAGAAAAGGATTGCTGTGAGTTTGAGGCCCGCCTGAGCCACTGAGCCACCTAGTAAGTTCAAGGCCAGTATGAAGGAATAGCAAAACAAACAAACAAACAAACAAAAAAGCTCCTTCATGGAAGTAATGAGACCGTGGCAGTTTTTAGCCTTTCAAATGTGTAGCAGGGATTAGGGACTGGTCAGCTCTGGCACACAGGAAGATCTTAATAAGGACCAACTTTTGCTGTCAGCTGCTGAGTCCTGCAAGTGAATGCTGCAGTGACCTAGTGATAGATTGGGGCTCAGCCTGCGAGTCTAGTCCCCTGCTACATCATCATCCAAGACATCCCCAAATGCCCCTTGTCCCATGAAAGCCAGCAAGATCCCTAAGACGGGGGTGGTGGTGGGGTCTCTGGTCTACTCTGGTCTACCAGACACCATGGATACAGCCAGGTACCACATGTCCCTTTACTGCCCAGTCTGCATTGCCATGGGAGCGTTGAGGGCAGGGAGTGGCCTTGTGAGACTAGAAGATGACTGTGAAGGTCAAGATGACTTGGTGGGGGAGCAGCTTTAAGGGCAGATCCATCCCCCAAAGGGTATCTATCCCTCCATCCCTCCTTCCTAAAAATAACATTTTATGGATCTGAAAGGGCAGTAGGGACAAAAATGGCCACCTGGTTTTTCAGCTGGAAATATCACCAAGTAGATGTATTTGGGTCACAAAATTATCTCTTTAAAGAGAAAATGAGGGCAGTCTGGAGGAATGGAAAGAAGAGTTTGGAGGAAGACACACTGGGGTTCTACTGCAAGGCTGTCTGCTGCCTAATTCAGTGTCTCAGAGATGACCTAACCTCTCCAGATCTTGGCTCTATCACCTGTACAACTGCAGTAATGATGCCTACCACACAGGGAGGCTGGATTAGAGATACTGCTGTGAATGTTTACTTGGCTTTTGAATAGGCAGCTGTCTAGAGAAAGGGCCTGAGAGAACTGGGTGATCAGCCACATTGATAAGAACTTAAACCCTATGTGCTCAGTAACCAGTTTAGAGTCAAGCTCCAATTGGTCATTTTAAACCCACAGAGCCACCGGGATAGGTGACCACTGGACAACTGAGCAATCCGTGTCCCACTTATCCAAAAGAAGCTCTGGATTGAGGGGATACCTGGCTACCCACTTAGGACGCCTCTCACCTGGGAGCTATTTCTCTTCTGATATTTCTAATAAGCACTCCCCTGGCTTCCTACTTTCGGCCTACAATTTCATTCTTCAACTCCATGAGTAAATGGGCTCAGGTTTGTGAGATTTGTATGGTTTCAACTGTTTCACTACACTTGTGAAGTACTGACTCCCCTGTGTAGTATACAGCAGTGATACCGAAATACAGAGTCGAGGCCCATAGTCATGAAGAATGAAACGGCGGATGGAGGGGGTCAGCTGCTAGTAAATTTATTTAAAAGATATAAAGGTAGGTATGTAAAAGATAAACAGGCAAGGAAGTAAGTCTCATGCTGACGGGGAGGGGATTCAGAGTAAGGGCTCTTTGTCTAGAGGTTTCTAAGGGGGTCTAGCAGGGAGTTCAGGCTGTCACGCAAGCAATATAATATCCATCCTATAGGAGACTACATCCTTTTCAGGTCCAACCTATATGGTGTTCATGCAGTGATCCTTAAACGTACGAATGTCCCGTCTCAGCCTCCCAGCGTGCTAGGACCATGGGCTTGGGCAATCATATCCAGTTTGTACTCATCTTTTGTTATTTTTTTACATTAATTTATTGAGACAATGTCTTGCTATGTAGTTCAGACTGGTTCTTGAACTCACTGTGTAACCCAGGCTGGTCTTGAACTTGCACTTACGAATCCTCCTGCATCAGCCTTTGAGTACTGGGATTATAGGCACGTGCCACCAACGCCCAGCTGTGTTGTTATCTCTGCCTAATAAAATCTGTGCATGCCTCTCACTAATGTGCCTGAGGTGTGGCTCAGCCTCTCTCCTGGTCTCCCAGTTTAGGCCCTGGTTTCCATGGTTACTCCAGCCAGCCAAATCCCGTTACTAGGAAAGTCAAGTGCCACTGTTGTAGGTGGCCAGAACAAGACCTAGATTTGTTCGCTTGCTTAGCAGCCCGAGAATATAGAAAACCCCATAAAACTAGCCGGTGCTGCGTCCCTCCGGGGAGGAGTCTACAAGGGCTGGCGGGCCATGCTGCACTGCCACTTCCGTTCCGCCCGCGCGGGTGGCAGCTCTGTCCCTGCCTCGCACAGAGGGCGCGGCCGCCTGGGAGCTACAGAGGCGGGAGTGCTTCGGGCTCCGCAGCGGCTCAGGCCGAGGCGTGAGTATCCGTGCCTTATCCATGTCGGAGGCCGGGAGGCGGGGACCCTGCGCGGGCTTCCCCTAGGGCTGGCGCTCGCGGGCTGGGCTGTGCAGGCGTGGCCAGGCTCCCAGCGCCCCAAACCCGACGGGGTCCGGGCAGTCGCCCCGCCACTGTGGCCGTAGGGGCAGAGGAGGAGCGTGAGCCGGGGCCGCGCCTCCGCACCTGGGGGCCGCTGGAGGAGCGCCTTCCCCTGCGTGGCCGGTAAACTGTGGGTGCATAAGGCTCGGTGAAATCCGCGCCAACCAGAGCGTCCTGATGAAAATATTTAGCCTACCGGAAGCCGGATGTGCGTCACAGAGGCTGCCCCAGGGGGCTCCCGGAAGCGATTTTCGTGTTTGCCCTCCTAGTAGAGGCCCTGCCGGCGTTACGCGCATGCGTCAGATTATTGGTTGGTGAGTGTTACCCACCTTGAGCTCCGTGTTATATTTTTGTGCATTTATAATTTGTTCTGTTGAATGTTTTCTTTCGATTTTTCTCGTAGAAGTAGCCGCGTTCAGTACAATGTCGCATAAAAATCCGCTTTTGCAACTTTGGGGGGAGGTGGAAAGCGAGTCATCAGGTGATTCGGCTACGGATGATGAATTGGATCACGTAAGCCTACGAAGTTTCGACAGCG
>PVJX010039558.1:0-15699 GCA_004027295.1 Dolichotis patagonum
TTCAGAAAGCCCTGTAATTCTTTCACTCTATGCATGGCTTTATACTATTGTGTTATGTTTGATATTATTGTATTTGAAACTATGCTCAACTATAGCAGAGTAAGAGATATGGTGTTAGCTACTGTTGATGTCCAGTTGACTTAATGTAAAGTACTGTGTTGCCTATGTTGTCCTGTTATGATCTGCTCTGTACTGCCCCCTTTTGTTTTATTCTCTTTCAAATTAAAAAAAATCTAAAGAAAGGAATACCACACATGGAAATAAAAAAAAGTAAAAGGTGTGTGATTCATATGAAAGAGAAATGTCAGAAATGAGGAGCAACAAAAGAGAAGCATCAATAATTAAACAAATAATCAAAGAAAAATTGCTTAGTTTGAAAAAGACTGGACTTTTCAGGGCAAAAGGTCCCCAAGTACCATCTAAAATACCTCAGAAGAAAACCATACATATATGGGCAAGATTGTCAAACTCAAAAGACATGGAAAAAAATCTCGTAGGTATGAGGGGATGAAAAACAAATACAAACAGCACAGTTGCCACCAGACTTTTAAAAAAAATACCACTCTCTGTCGTTGCTACACTGGGAGCAGCTCTCCTGCAAGGATCCCTCACACTCTGTATCTGTGTTCCAGATTCGTCTCCACCCCGTCCTTGGTCAGGAGCACCTCCCAGCTGCTGAGCCAACCACTACCTGTACTGGTGCTGAACAGGCCAAAAACACTAACAGATGACCAGACCCTCGTCCCCTGACCTCACTTGTCCCTAGCCACGGTTTCCATGTCAGCATCATTTCAAGAGACATGGACACAGCAGCCAAGTTCACTGGAGTTGGAGCTGCCACAGTGGGGGCGCTGGCTCTGGGGCTGGGATTGGACTGTGTTTGGAAGCCTCATCATTGGTTATGCCAGGAACCCTTCTAGGAAGCAGCAGCTCTTCTCCTATGCCATTCTGGGCTTTTCCCTCTCAGAGTCCAGGGTCTCTTCTGTCTGATGGTGGCCTTTCTTATCCTCTTCACCATGTAAAGGAGCCATCTCCACTTCACGTAGTCCTATCTCCCATGTCTTGTCTTCCCTATATATCCCTTCCCATATATTTCCATGGGCTTCCTGGGGAAAGTGATTGAGTCAGGGTTTGACAAAGAGAAGATAAATAAACACTGTATTTATATGGCCAAAAAACACTACCAAATGCCAAAGTCAACAGAGAATAGCCACAGCCTTTAAGAGCAAAATATCATGACCTAAGGAACCTTTGTCTCTACAGAGTTTCTGTGAACCTCTGCCAGGTCATCAGAAGTGTGCTTTGGATGTATAAGGACGACATAGTGCCGCAGCCACACACTGTCTCGGAATAAAAATCACTCAAAGTGTTGATGGACTGATGCTGCAGCTCTACAACTGAGTCTAGAGGTTACATAGTGTCATGGCTTATGTCAAAGGCCCCCAAGCCTCATGCATTTGTGATTGGTTCGTTGTCTAGCACTTGGATTGGTGGTGTGATTGCTACATTTGCCTAGAGGTGGAGCCAGGATATGATATAACAGCGGGCAGAAGGTGTGTCTCTCTCTTTTCTGATTTGTGTCTTGCTGTTTGCCGCGGCCATGAGTGGCTGCCCCATCATGCCACCCTGCGTTGGAGCCAACTGTGTATGGACTGAAACCTCCAAGAACTGTAAGAAATAAACCTTTCCTTCCCTAACTTTGGGCATCAGTATTTTGTCTCAGTGACGAGTAAAAAGTAACTAAGACATATAGATTCACAATCTACTTTTTATTTCTATAACAAAATTGCAATGAAAATAGTGTCTGAGACTGGCACTTTATTTTTAAAAAAGTGGTTCATTTAGCTCAGAGTTTGAAGTCTGAAACCCCAAGACTCAGTAGTTCCACATCCTTGGCTTCTCCTGAGGCCACCTGGCTGTGTCACTGCATAGCATGGTAGCATCAAGGGAAATAGCTTTGTTCAGGAAAGGTCAGGTGCATTGGGTCGCCTCGGTTATAACAACCTGCTCTTGTGAGAACTAACTTAGCCCACAAGCACCACATTGCTGCCTTCCTGAGGGTAGAACTCATGACCTAATTTTCTTCCACTGGATCCCAGCTCTTAAAGATTCTGCCACCTTGGCACAACCACACTGGGTCCCAGGGGTCAGCACATGAAACTTGTGAGGGCAGAGTACTCCCAAACCACAGCAGACAGAAAATTAATGGTGATGAGCAGTAGAACAAGCAAAATGTTGAATTAGCTTAAGTAATTAATATTCACTTTTAATAGAACTTTCTGCAAATATCAAGGATAATTCTCTGAAATTAATATTTATAAGAGTCATTGCTACTGTTAATCTGAATGAGCCCAGCATCTACTAGCAAAAACTAAGGAAAATGGAAGGGAGGAAGGAAAGATGGAAGAAAGGAAGGAAGAAAAATGGAAAGAAAACAGAAACAGGGAGAGAGAGGAATGAAAAAAGGAAGGGAGGGAGTATGAAAGGGAGGATGAAAAAAGTATGAGTTTACTAAATTTCCCATGGTTTATAGTATTAAAAAGACACTCCTCAGTTTAAAGATTATCATTGGTAGATGAAAATTTAACTTCTAAAGGAAAACAAAAATCTGGCCAATGTAATAAAGAAAAAGGAAATTAAAGATAAGGGAAAATGTTTAAAAGTAAAAAAAAAATTAGATGACAAAATCAGGATGAATCAAATCAGTCATTAAAATGCACAGAGTTGTATTAAACAGAAATAATGGAATCAAAAAATTCTTATTTAGTTAAATAAAAATTTCAGTTATGATGGAACAAATTCTATAACCAGCATCATGAAAAAACATGAACTGAGGTACTAGTATGCATAGTTTTCCTAGACTCATTGAAAATCGATAAAAGTTAAAAATAACAAAGTGGATAAAGATACCCTTAGCAAAATATATTGCAGATGTGGCAATAATAAAATCAAATAAAAGCAAAATAAAGAGAAATAGTCAATAAATAAGACAAAAAGGATTGTTTTTATATTTTTAAACAGTATCTACAATAAAAACAGTAGTCATAAAACATGGATATATACATTCATCAAATCACACATCAAAATATTGAAAAATATTATAAATAGGTGAGCTTGATGAAAAATGTATTCAATATCATAGAGTAGCAAAGAACATTATCATGGATATAAAAAATTAATGTGATTAAAAAGCTTGGCTGTCTGGCAAGATAGTTATTATGAATCACATTTATTACAATCCTCAAAAGCATATTTACAAAAATCAATTTCTTAGGCAACAAAGAAAACCTCAATAATTCCAAAAAGACATTGTATTAACCATACTTTTCATACAATGCAAAAATGAAATTGTAAATGAAAAGAACATGTTTTTTATTTTAAAAAAGTCTACTTGGAAACTGAAAATAATATTAATTAGCACTAGAATCAAAGAAAAATTAAAATTGCAAAGGATGATTTAGAAAGTGATTACAACGAATGTCATATTTTAATGAATATAGACAAAGTTTCATCAAAGACATTTCAAAAAGAATAAAAATACGTGACCCATGTTTTTAATCAATATTAACACAAGCAAAGGAGTACTAATAAATATGTAAACCAAAATTTATAAACTATAATACCAGATAAAAAGAGATTTAATTTTGATGAGGCTAAGTAATAAAACAAAGGTGATAGAACATAAATGTACAACACTAAGTGAAAAAGTATATCTTACAGCAAATAAATAAAAACTTATTAAAGATGTCTAAAATGAGATCAAAGAATGTAAATGCATTACATTGTGCTGTTATAAAGCAAAGGTCCTCAGACTATATAAGAAGTTTTATTTTTGTTTTGTTTTGTTTTGTTTGAAGAAACAGAAAGATTTGAATGAAATAAGGAGATTGAGATCAACAAAGTGAATACAAATTCATGAAAAAAGATAAAGGCAGCAATATTAACTGACGGGATAGCATCTGAGGCAAAAGCCTTAAATAAAACAAACTTATTTCAGTGACTAAAAACATAATTTACAATGAAAGTAAAGCAGGCATGCATTTTTTACACATAAAGAAACATAATCCAGGGCCTAGATAACCAAAAACAGGTAAGAAAAACAGAGACCACCATTGTGATACACTGGAGAAAAACCCTTGTAAACTCTCTTTTTTAAACTATCATTCTCTCTAAAAACAAATGGAATTAATAAACTGTGGCAGGTTTTCCAAGCTTCATATTTCTTAGCAGAGAGAACATACAATGTTTACAAAATTCCTTTGTGCACTCTCTCTCTGTGGGGAAATGATGCTTGCTGTTTAGTGTTTCTGTTAGAGAAAAAGAGAAAACAAACAAATGAAGATGGTCCCTTAGCATTTGAAATCTAATAGCAGTGTGACGTAGTGTCATCCTTAGGCACTCTAATTCCACCCTTGGAGAAGTAATAAAAGGTGACTTAACCCTTGGGACCAGCTACCCACTGGTATTACCATCAACCTTGAGCCTGTGTCCAAGTCAGCTCCTGCATCCCTCTCATATTCAAGGGTCTGAGACTAAGTAGAAACTACAGGACCGCAACAGAGTAAGAAAACAAATCATTATTTTTTTTTCTTAGCAAAGAGATGAAAGCAATTTGAGTAGCATCTGCAAGTTCATTAGCTTTCCCTTGGATTGGTTGGCTCCTGTCTTTCGAGGTTATCAAACCTCCATTTCATTGCTTTTAAAAGATACAAAGTCAAATCTAGCCCAGAGAGATCATCATCTCTGCTTCTGCAATGTTTTAAACATGATGGAAAGTTTTAAAACAGCTTTCTTAGTAATCTAAGAGATGAAAGAGAAAAAAATAAATAAAGGTGCAGCGGCTGTGAAGCATGCACTTAAATTTTAATAAATAAACAGAGCTCTTAACCTTATAAAATAAAACCTTTAAAATTATCCTTGAAACTCTTATGAAACTTTACCAAGCTTGGCTACAAATATAACATCAACAAATTCAAAAATGCAAATTCTTTGGGCCTCGTTTTCTGCCCCATTCATTCATTAATTAATTCATCCATTAATGCATATTTAATATGAGTCTATAAATTCCCTGCCAAGTAATTGTCTAAGGACTGAAGATAGAGCCAAAATATTTCTAAATTTAGAAATATTTTTAAATAAACAAAGAATCGACACCTTTTTGACTTTGGAGGACTTAAAAAATATTTATCCAAAATAATTCTGCAATCAGAGACTAATTTGAACATGTTAGTGATAATCATACCACATCCTAATGAAAACTGATCTGGTGCAAATTCATACCATTGGTACTTTTATTATTTAAAAAGTAAAATTTAAGTTAAATAAATGAAGTGTTTTTATTAGGTTACTTTAATTATAAAAACCAAAGTCACTGACTGTAAATGTATTAAAAGAATGTTCTGGTCTCCCATGAGCTGTCTATTGCAAGATTCTGATTTCCCCACAGAACGAAAGGAAGAAAGCAAAGTGAGAGATCACCCTCAGGAATCTATGGACTTTCCTTCAAGACGCTGAAGTGAAGGGGCTCAGTTAAAATTGCTGTCCAGCTGAATGACACAACACCATATTCAGTTTTCCAAAAGAAAAACATCTCAATATGCTCTTAGGGGACCTGTTGCAGGCATGCCTGGCTTGATGGAATCAGAGATGGTGGGAGAAAGAATATTTCTTAAAGAAAGGGACACTGTATAGAAAAAAATTGAGAAAGATGTTCAATACAATAATCATTTCATTCCAGAGGTTAGAAATACACACACACACACACACACACACACACAGAGGCATGCCCATGCACCACAAGAAAATAAATATAAGGAATTAACAACTGGAGGGCATAATTAATGTCCAGAAAATACTCTCTTCCTCCTGCAATCAGCAGGAATTAACCAAAGAACAAAGCCAGAAATGATTCAAGTTAACATATACCTTATTCCAACCTAAAACATAAATACACAATTATTCCATAGTCTTGATGGTAGAGGATTTGCCTCTATGATGAGTTTGCTAATTGAAGCACCACATCAACCCTTCTAATAGTGCATCTTCTCTAATCGTTGTTTTCAATTTCTTTAAGGTAGGAAGAGAATTTATACACTCCTTAAGAAGCACCTTGAGAGCTAATCTTCATGACTGGTAGTTCTGTTCCAAATTTAAACAGTAGTCTCTTCCACTCCTAATTCAACAGCAACATTTAAGAAAATTTTAAAATATGAAGACATTCCAAAACATTCTACCAAGCTTTCACAGAAACAACTTTTTTCAACTTCATATTTTTTTGGTTTCTACAGTACTTAAATAATCCCCTCCACTAGGCCAGTAAATAAGGTTCAGAACCTATGAGAGTGTCAGGCTCGGATTGTGAACATTTCAGATCCTGTAGGTCAGATACCCAGTTTACAGAGCAAATGAAAAACTTCTATTAATATAGTGAGCGGAGGGTATTGGTTAAAAAAGCTTCTACTATATTTGCAAAATTGTGACTCTCCTTTCTTTTAACCCATACCTTAGATCTATGTCCATACCTTAGTACTAAAATAGACAAATCTAAAAATCTGATCTTGTGTATCCATAAAAAAGAAAAGGAAAGAAAGAAAAAAAGAAAGGGAAGGGAAGAATGAAAGAAGGAAAGAAAGGGAAAGAGAGAGAATTCGAAATAAGAAACATTTACCCATAGACATGGAATATAATTAGAAACACTGCAAAAGAATTTAAATAATATGATATGCTGGGCCCAAAATATAGCTTAGCAGCAGAGTGCCTGCATGGCAAGCATAAGGTCATGAGTTGAATTCCTAGTACCAAAAACAAAAAACAAACAAAAATAAATAAATAAATAAATAAAATGGTATGCTAATAAATTTGTGAAAATGAATTAAATAAGTTTCCTAGAAAATATGCATTCTAGGAAAAGACAGATAACTTACATAGAGCAGTAACCTTTAAAGAAACAGAACAAAGTAAAATATTTGAACTACATCTATTCCAAAATCCTAATAATTCTGTAGAAAATTTTCCATCAAAATCTTTGAGTTACAGATAAGCCCCAATTTTATTTACAGCATTAAAAAATAGAATTAATACTTCTTGACTCCTAAGGAAAACAGGATTTTTATATCAAAATATGAGACCAGTAACACCAAAATGTTAAAATTTAGAACTATGGGTGCAAACACTGTTCATAAAACATTAGCAACTTGATTCAATGGAGTCTTAATAGAATAATACACCATGAGCAAGCAAAACTGATGGCTGAAATGCAAGGATGGTTCAATGCTAGAAAACTTCTTTGTAAACCACCCATCAGTTAAGGCCTTCCTGTTCCTCAGAGATTGGACTCCACTGGATGAGTTTGGGGCATTATAAAGCAGTTCTCATAAATCCAAGGTTAGATTTCCTTTATACTTCTGCCTCACTGCCTTTAATGGCCCACTGAGTATTAGCCATATTGCTAACTCAGTACTTGTCTTTTCTTCATTTCCATTTTCTACCAGAAAATCAATTTAATTATTAATTTTTTGACTTTTCTAAAATTTTACCTTAGTGACTACACTAAAAATATAAGATATCTCAGGTGAAGGCTCCTAACAATTTTCTCTGTTAGCTTGGTAATACTCTCCCTCTATCTCCATCGTGTTCTAAAGCCTCATTCTGTCCAGGAAATGTAGTTTTAACCTCACCTCCTAAACCTCCTCTCTCTTCTCCATACCACGTTATCACTCTCAGCTCTCCAGAATGTGTGTAAAAATAAGCAATCAACATCAAACATTAGTGCAATTTTCACATTAATAGGCTAAGGGAGAGGGGAACATAATGACCCCATTAGAAGCCAAAGACATTTGATGAAATTTGGCATTCATCTTTGACTTAAAAAGAACTTTTGACAAGGATCAGAAAGATTTCTTCCTCAAGATGATAAACAACACCTAGGTCAAAAACTTGATATTACACTCAACACTGACGTCCAGGAAACTGATCATACTGACCCTTATCTGTCCAAGAGGACAAAGCAATGTCACCAAATAGAAAATTATACAATACCAATGACTACCAGAAGCAAATTCAGCACTATTTTCAGGAAATATAAATGCTTCTTTGGAAAATTTCTAAGAATCAACTAAAACACCATTAGAGTTAGGGTAATATGAGAGTTCCGTGGGACAGTTATAAATAATACCATAGTGGATTGATAACTGGTGGTCCTCCGGGGATTTAGCTCAGTGGCTTAAGCACCTGCCTGGCAAGTGCGAGGTCGTGAGTTCGATCCCCGGTACCAAGAAAAAAAAAAAAAAAAGATAACTGGTGGTCAACTTGTAAAACCAGCTGAACTGAATCGGCGTGGTTCTGGGTGTGGATGACCCACCTGAGGATTGAGGCCAACATAAAAGGGAGCAGTGGAGAGGAAGTAGTGTTATTGGTTCTCCACGGTGTTGTTGGTTCCCCGGTTGCTGTTGGTTCTCCTGAAGGAGCTTGTCAAGCTTCAGTCCTGATATGAACTTGGCTGTTCTCATCCTCAGAGGAGCTCAGGACCTTGTCACTGGGAATGGCTGCAGTCCATTCTGGGCAGCTCTGTTTGTTACTTTACCACTTCCTGGCTCCAAAGGGGAAGATGTACGCTGCCTAATCTCCAGGAGAAGCCTGTTACACTGGTTTCCTGATACGAACTCGGCTGTTCTCATCATTGGCATCATTGGAGGAACTCAGGACCTAATTGTTACTGAGGATGGCTGTACTTTTCAGGGGACCTCTGGTTCTTACTTTGATTATTGCTTCCTGGCTCCACTCAGAAACCTCAGCCTACTGACACAGATCCTTCACCCCACTGGCACAGATTTTCTAGCTTTCACTTCTGCCCTTTGGACCTTTCCAGTGCAGATCCGGGACTTGCATAATAATTGTCAAGGGGTCTAGGCCTCCAGTTGGACAGGTGGGAGGCATTGTCATGGGCTGTAGGTTTTCAGCTGAACTTATGCAGGACCTTGTCACGGGATCTAGGCCCTCCACTGGGTATTTTGGGGGTCATTAGTGTGTGGACAGATTTCCTGCACTTTTCAGGTGTAAATCTTTGGGTGACCATTAGAAAATAAGACTATAAATTATGTGCCTTGTATGTAACCATTTTTCTTGCAAACTCCTGACTAGAAAAATACTAAAATGATCCCCACAAATCACCAGCACCATCACAAACTTGTTGGAAAATGTAACAGAAACTTAACACCAACCGAAACTTCTGAAGAGGAGATTTAATCAGAAACCTGTTAAACCTTTCTAAAGAAACATTATCTTTCTGAAAGGCATGAAAGAAGAAAAATAAATAGCAAAGCCATCCAGCTAATGTTCCTCAAGAGGAAAACTTGTAAATATTACAGAGTTGCCAATTCTCCATCAAAGTAATTCCTAAGATTAAAAAAAACACTATGTGCTTTTATGCCATGTTTGTAAAGAGTGGATGTCGATGTACGCAAGGACGCACTTACATCCACACACACACACACACACACACACACACCCTTCAAATTACAGCATATTCACCAAAATTTGAAGTGTGATTTCTCTGAGCTGTGGCATTGTTGATTTATCTACTCATTTAAAAAATTTAATATGTTTTTATTTTAGTTTTTTAGTCCTGAATTTGACTTTACTATAAAAAAAATGTTATATACTTCTTGGGGAAAAAATATTGGGAGTTATTGAGCTATTCCAAATTTTCTTCTCTTCATTGAAAATTAACTCAGGAGGTTCCAGATTTTTTAAAAAGTGCCCCAACTTACTTTCCTATTTTTTCAAATCTTTCTCAGATCACAGAACTGGCAACTGTTGAGTTATGATTTCTGAATTTAGTGGTGCTCCTAACCTGTCTTCAAAGCGCATGTCTAGCTTGTGAGATAATACAGGTTGCACCACACACAAGTGTGTGCGGAGCTAGGGGCTGCGGCTCCAGCACCATCCCTCCACTCGCCAAGCCTGTCACACCCTAATCTTGCTCCATGTAGTACCAGCTGGGAATGTCCACAAGGCACTAGGACCCATGACTCATATGACCTTTCCTAAGAAGTGCTCCTTCGACAACAGGAATGTCCCACTCTAGCACAGATGTGCTTATCACGTGAAGGAGGATTAGTGATTCTGCTTTCCAGACATCTGCCCTCTCACTCACCATTAGCCGGCCTCTGTTCTTGCAGATGCAGACAGACTTGTCCTGTGAATGAAGACACTGTGACCTGGAAAGCACATCACCCATGCCAAACTCCACACAGTAAAGCAGGTGCCCACATTCTGTCCTAAGTGCAGCCTGGCTAGGAAGCGTGAGGCGTGCAGATCATAGACACTAGGGGCTCCTATGGAAAATGCTTGGGCCTCAGACAGCCCTGAGCTTAAAACTTAGCTCCATTACTGTCTGTACCGGTCTTGTCAAACTGACTATTCAAGTTCTTCATACACTCTTATAGGTGTGTATGTGTCAGTGCCTGAAGATACAATGAGGAGTGTGATCAGATTCGGTCCCAGAGCCTAAACTTCCACAGGAGACTGTGTGTGAGAGTAGAGCTGCCTTGCAGCCCACTGTGATTCCAGTGAGGTTGGCATCTTAAAACTAAGAGTCTGAGAGACAGCAAGGGCTCTGTAACTGTACCTGCCGTCCATATCCCTTTGACCTCTGACTCCCTCACTGTCTCTTTTACTTGCTTCTTTCCATCACTCGGTTGCTTGGTAGCTCTTCCAAATGAGAACGGGTTAGAAGATGGGAAAAGGAAGCAATCCTAAATTAACAAAGTGTTCTACAGCTAAGAGGACTAACTACACTATGTCTATAAAGTCATGTCGAAGGGTTCACAAGTCATGTACTTTAGGTTACAAATTAGGATGTCTGTAGAGTTACGAGTTCCAAAAACAAAATAAAGAAAGATCAAACAAAACACAAAAGTCATCTCAATATGCAAACTCGAATGAAGAAAGAGCTGTGTGATTGTTTTTGCTTTCTCCTGGCATTGACTTTGACAAAGCCTTTTAATCTCAGAAGATCTATTAAAGACGATGCATGGTAAGTTTATTTCAAATATATAATGGGTAAGCTGGTTAATGGAATCTTTCTTATTTCCCTGTATCGATATTTTTTCCCCATGGAGCAACAATAACCGTCATAATTATGTAATTCATTATTATTTAACTTGCACAGTATCTATCACCAGATGAAGGCAGCCTTCAAGGTACTCATTTTCATGAGACTCTGAATCATGTTAGACCCTAAGCTTTCTCAGAAGACAAAAGTAAGAAATGTCTCCAATAAAAGGGTCACCAGAGAAAAATCATTGAGAAGCAAAGAACAGTTTTTCATGTGATGAGCTACAAGGTAATACAGTGAGCGATGTAGCTGAAGCCATCCTACAAATCCATGGCCATGATTACTCTAGAATTTAAGTGAGATGAGGAATGGTAATATATGCCATTTATTACCAATGCAGAGATGATCCTGGAGGTGGCAGGTGGTCCCTAGGGCCACAGGGCCAGCCCTGGGAGGAGTTGGTGGTCTCCTGCTCTAGAAGTCCACTCTCTATACTCACAACACTGTGTCTCAATGGAACCTCTGATGCAGGTCCCACCATCAGGTAGTCTGATTTCCTACCTCCAAAATAAAGCCCCAGCTCAGAAATGTAAAAGCTCCCTAGGGCTGGGGTTATAGCTCAGTGGCACAGTGCCTGTCTGGCAAGCAAGAGGTCCTGAGTTCAATTCCCAGTATCAAAAAAAATAGAAATTAAAAAATTAAAGCTCCCTAGATAAGTACAGCCTACAGCCAGGCTGAGAACTTGAGGACTAGTTCTAACTTTCTAAATAGGGGAACCAGGTGGGCAGAACCAAGGCGGAGTTGCCCAGACCCAGGAAGCGATCCATCTTCCCACATGATCCGGAAGAGCATCGCTTGAGGGTCCTAGTCCTTCATGGATATGAGTCTGCAGAACCACATGGCCTTTTAGAGGCCTGTCCCTAGATGATAGAGCCTCCAGGGAGATTTTACAGAGATATTACATAATTTAGAAATAATAAATATGCTGAATTTGAATATAGATCACTTGGTAAAACTTCTACTATTAGCCCCAGTGCACACTGGTACCAGTAAAATTCACTTTCAAAGGCCCTCTTCTGTTCCAGGAGGGATTTTCAATTCTGGAAGTTCCTAGTCCTCTTTTCACATATGAACAACAGTGCATTGCCCCAGAGGGAGGAGTTCACAGATTTGTGAGGCACAGAGTCTTGCAGATGTTAATAAATTACTATAACAGTAAAGAGAAAGAAGTTTATCCAACATGCTGTGTGCCTGTTGGAGGGAGTGAGTAATTCTACAGGAGCAAAGGGTGTGTGAGCTGGAGTTGGCAAGGATACATGAAGTAGATTCCAAAGATAATTAATTCACTAGGTGGGAGGAGCAGCAAGATGCTTCCGGTGTAGGGAATGATGTCAGAATGATGTGGAAGTGGCTCAGTATTTGTGGGACACATAATTCCTTATGGCAGGCCAGATTGGTTGTCTAAAGTGAAAAGACGAGGACAACAATTGGAATGAGTTCTGAAAGGCAGGAGCCTTGGAGGCCATGCCTAGGAGTTTGAGTTTGTTGGGGAGAAAATGTGCCACTATCCTCAGAAGTTAGGAAAAAGAAGACCATGTTCTAATTTGCACATTGGATGCCTCATTCTGGCAACTGTCACAAGGTGAATTAGTTGGCAGGTGTTGGGAGTAGCGAAGAGATCCACATCTTGTAGGAGATGGTGAAGGGCTAAGGATAGCCACTGGGACATGATAACAAGAGGAACATCTCAGAATTCTTAGGTGACTAGCTGGGCATGGTGGTACACGGCTGTAATTCCAACACTCTGGAGGCTGAGGCCGGAGGATTGCTGTGAGTTCACAACCCTGTGTAACCAGTCTGGGCTACATAGTGAGTTCAAGGCCAACCTGTATTGAGAGCCTGTCTCAAAAAACTAGAAAAAAAGAACTTTTAGGTAACTTTACTAGACATTAATGAGTGTGACAGCAAAAGGTTATAGGCTGAGGGGCACAGTAAGGAAGCACAGTCAGAAATGATCTAAATAAAGGCTCTCAAAGTTACATACACTAAACAGATGGAGAATTATGTGTACTTACCCCACTGTTCATGTGTTTTGTTTTGTTTTGTTTTGTTTTGTTTTGTTTTGTTTTGTTTTTGTCTTGAGACAGGATCTTACTCTGTAGTGCAGGCTGGTCTTGAACTCACTTATATAGCACAGGCTGGCCTTGAACTCACCGTGATCCTCCTGTTCAGCCTTCTGAGTGCTGGGACTATTAGTGTTCACCACCATGCCACTTATTTGTAAACTCAGCATCCTGGATTTTCAAGCAAAGGAACTCCTCCCTGGAGTGTGAAACTATTTACAATTCCTATGCAGAAGGAAGTGTTCTTATGACTGGCTGTCACTGTAGATTATGAGATAAGTTGGTGTGTATCTTTGGGGAGAAGGGTGACCCTGTTAAAGTAGCTCCTCATGTCACTGCAAAATGGGGGTCCCTTTGCATACAGTCACACAGCATGACTACAGAGACTAAGCCTTCTGTAGCCTTTTCAAATCACAGCATTCCCTCTCTCCCAGCCCCGAATCTCCCATCTCTCTGAAGAAAAACTAGATCTGAATTTCTAATGACCAGTGTAATAGCGGGAGGATTTGCTACAGGGAACAAAATTCTCTCTGTGTGTATATGCTGGTGTGTATACCTATGTGCTTCTGTATGTTTTTGTGTATGTGCTTATATTGGAGTTGCTAGATTCAACAGACATAAACACAATATGTAACTGGATATAGTGGTACACAACTGTAATCGCAAGATTGTGGGAGACTAAGGCAGGAAGATTCCAAACTGGAAGCCAATCTGGCCAAATTAACAACTTAATGAGACCCTGTCTTAAAAAAAATTAAAAAAGAAAGCTGAGCATATAACTCAGTGCAAAGGCCTTGGGGTCAGTCCCCAAAACCACAAGCACAACCACAACACCAAAAACAGTATGCACAGCTAACTTCGAACTTTCAGTGAAAAAACAACAAATAATTCTTTTAGTATAACTATAACCTATTTGTATTGATGCATGCAATATTTAGGACTTATTTATACTAAAATTACCTGATTCTTAACTGAATTTTGAACATGTAATTAACATGTGTCTGTGTGTACTTCTGTATCTGTAGTGATGTATGCATTTTGTCCGCTAATGCGTTTTCACAGATTTGTACATACATGTACACAGTTTCTGCTTGTGTGTTTATGTGGATGAGAGTTAGGCGACTTTTAGTAAGAGATTTTCCTTAACCCACTATGCCCTGGGAAAAACAGAACTTTACATTTACAAGGGGGAAAAGCAGTCCGATTTCTTTCTACTATTAATTAACTTTGACTTTGACCAAGTCACTCCAAAGTGAAGAGGTTGAACTACATGCATTCGTTTAAATATTTTTTGGTCATCCTAGGCGCAGCAAGTGCAAAGACAACTCACAAAGGCTCACGGTATAGCGGAAGAACATCTATACAACTAATGACGTTATGACACGGTAATAAACGCTACCATAATCACGCGTACTCGGAGCCAGAAGACGGCGGCAGCTCCTTCCAGCTCTTGTGTCTGCGAGGCCAGCCCTGTTGTGAAGCCAGGAAGATATCTCAGTGTGATGCTTTTATGGCTTGGAATCTTTAAATTACGATTATTGGTGGAACCACGCGGGCTGCTCTGCTGAACGCAGCCGGCCCCCCAAGAACCCAGCTGCAGGAAGCATTGCTCCATTCGTCAAATTTGTTTGCTTCTAATACTAGCAGCATTCCCCAAAGCCAAGAAATGTCACTGACTTGCACTTCGGAAGCATTTCTCATCCTCCTGCCTGTGGTCTGGGAGGCCCCGCTGCTTTCCAGGGGGCCCCTCCCCACAACTCACCTCACAGCAGCTGCCTGACAACTCCCCCTCTCCCCACCCTGGACCACTATTTCTCAGGCTCTGTCTTTCTAAATAAAATAGCACGTTGAAAACGATCTCAGTCATTCTGGCTTGAAACCTGTCTCAAGTGAGCTTTCACATCCTATAGAAAGATCCCTCAAAAGTATAACCGAGGAAATTTATGGAAGTTTCTGAGCCTAGTGTTAGAGAGTTAGCATGCCAGCCAGACTGCTGTGCCAAGAGACCCCAACAACTGCAACAAAAACAAGAAAAGTTTCTCACTTACCTAGAAGTCTGAGCTCCAGCTGTCCCCTACTGCCACTGCAGTCCCAGAAGGACAAGGAACCCCTGTCCTAGCTTGCTGCTCTGCTGCCTTCAATCCTGGTTGCAACTTAGTCATCCACACAGCCTGTCCCAGCCACAGGAAGCTGGAAATGTGGTTTTCACCTACACCCCACCCCACAACCAAGGCTTTATCTGTCTGTAGGGAAGATGAGAAGAATGGACTTGAGGGGCACCCTGTGATCTGTGCCCTGAAAGCTTAAAAATCTTTATGATCTCTCAGGGCAAACACTCACCAGCATACAGCTGTCTGTTGTATCCACGTAATGAAATTATCACACAGTGCTCCATAAATATGTACAATTATTATAAGTCAATTAGAAAATGTTTAAATTCCCATTCTGTGTATAATTGGAGGTGCCAAAGCACAAAGGGAATATTTGCTGTGTTCTACTTGGTGGGAGTCACTAGTGACT